>JAJIBD010004609.1:0-130354 GCA_021461705.1 Cryptotis parvus | reverse complement strand
TTATACCACTGTGAGATATACAATTATAAAGATGTTCATCTTTGGTTTTCAGTCATACAGTGTTCCATCACCCATCCCCTCCACCAGTGCCCATTTCCCACCACCAATGTCCCCAATTCTCCTCCCCTCTCCTAGACTGCCTCTATGGCAGCTTCTTTATCTCTTTTCTCTCTTTCTCTCTCTTCCTTCTCTTACACATTGTGGTTTTCAGTACATATGTTTAGAGGTTACCATGTGTATCCCTTTGGCTATATTTAATAGAGCAGACGTCTTATGGATTCCTAAAAATGTGAATAACTTCCTGCTTCCTTGACCTGAAGTGTTCTTTCCTTTCTAGTGTACTCAACTCATTCTTCTTACCATTCAGTTCCCTAAAGGTCTCAGAGAGACCTTTTGGGACTCCCTAAGAAAACTGAAGATCTCAGAGTCCCCCTTTAGATAGCAAGATTTATCATGCTTATCATGAAACTACATGTATTTGTCTAGTATATTGTGGACAAGTGCAAGAGGTTTTAGAACAACTCCAGTCTCATCTCAGGTAACTTGTTGCAGGTAGGGTGATAGAGAAGGGAAGAGCTAATAATATTTGTTTGGGAAAAATAGTGTGTGAAATCTAAACCAGCATAAAGAAGGCATGGTGGCCTTCTTTACACACACACACACACACACACACACACACACAAAATCTCAGGAGCTCAGAAGCCCTACAAGTTGAAAATGGTAGAGTTAAGCAGAGATGGATCCCTGAGAGACCAGGAATGCAGGTACAAGACTGTAACAGGAACTGAAAATGGTTCACCAGAAGTTCAATCTTTTCCTCAGGAAATGCCCCATTAATTCTTACTTATATAGGGGGCTGGAGCCATAGCACAATAGGTAGGGTATTTGCCTTGCATGTGGCCCACCCAGGTTCTATCCCCGACATCCCATATGGTTTCCCAAGCATCACCAGGAATAATTCCTGAGTGAAGAGCCAGTAGTAACCCCTGAGCATAGCTGAATGTGACCCAAAAAAATCTTACTAATATAAATAATATGGGACAGGCCAGACCCTGGGAAGTTCATAGAGAGCTGCAGAACAAGTACCTGGGGGGACACAAGCGGCTCAGAATCCCTCGGTCCCTCCCTGCGGCTCTTGAAACCCCGCAGATCCCCATCTCAGGTGCATCTCTGATTATCACATTGATTATCACAAGTCTCACACCCAAATTTCAAAACTTTGAGGATGTACTAGCGTCCACACAAAGTAATTAATCAACAAATACCCTACATAGAGGTACCAGGTAACATAGCATTCAACATTTCTTACATGCCACAAAAACTCCGGCAAATAGCCTAAACATCCTTAACTGTACAGCCTATCCACAAGAGAACACAAATTTGCAATGGTTGTCAAAGGTAGTAATGGTAAAACAGTGCAGAACTCCACCAAGCTCCAAGAGTGGTCACTATTCCAGATGAGCCAAGGAATTATGATGAGCTATATAACCTTTCTGACAAGGTATTTTGCAAAGAACTTTTAAGAATGCATAAAGAGCTCAAGTCAATAAAATACAAGAGGACATGAGAGCAGAAATTAGTAAAATGCAAATGAAAATACAAGCAGAAATCACAGATATTAAAAATGTAATAGGTGAAATGAAAAACTCACTGGAAGTCCTCCATAGCAGAGTAATAACTGCTGAAGAAAGAATTAGTGATCTCGAAGTAGATCAAGCAGAGACTCTCTAGACAACAGCAGAAGATTGGGGAAAAAAAAGACTCACAATTAATGAACAGACAACAAGGGATAATTGGTATGAAGTCAAAAAGGAACAACATAAGGATCATTGGCATCCCAGAGGGGCAGGAAGAAAATCCTGAAGAAGAAGCAACTGTTAAATTCATCTTTGCTGATAAGTTCCTGATATTAAAGAGTGCTTGTTCCCAGATTCAGGAGGCCCAAAGGATACCAGCTAAAAGAAACCCAAATAAGTATACTCCAAGATACATCATAGTTAGAAAGACAAAAACTATAGATAGCGATAGAATACTGAAAGCAGCAAGATCAAAGAAGGAAATCACATACAAAGGAGCATTCCTAATATTCACAGCAGACTTTTCAGAGGAAACTCTCAAGCCCGAAGACAATGGTGAGATATCTTGAAAAAACTCAATGAAATGAAGACTTCACCAAGAATTCTTTATCCTGCTAGACTCACATTCAGATTTGAAGGAAATATACACAACATACACAACTACATGGACAAGCAACAGCTCAGGAACTTCATAGACTAAAAACCAAATTAAAAGGGATGGAAGAACTACTCTAAGATAAGACAAATCCCAAAAACACAAAAACCTTATGCAGGAAGATGGCACAAAATCCCATGACAAGAGTCTCTCTCAATGTCAGTGGCCTAAATGCACCAATTAAGAGACACAGAGTAGCAAATTAGATTAAAAAACTGAATCCAATATTCTGCTGCCTATAAGAAATGCATCTGAATAATCAGAGCAAACAAGACTCAAAGTCAAAGGCTAGAAAACAATTCTCCAAGCAAACAACTCCTCCAAAAAAGACTGGGGTGGCCATACTAGTATCTGACAACATAGACTTCCAGAATGAAAAAGGTCAGAAGGGACAATGAAGGCCACTTCTTAATAATAAAGGGATATGTGTATCAGGAAGAAATCACACTCCTAAATATGTACACACACCCAATGAGGGGCCAGCAAAATACTTAAAACAACTGCTAATAGACTTCAAAGAAGACATTGACAGTATCACAGTGGTAGTTGGAGATTCCAACACTGCTTTTACCAACTCTTGGTAGATCGAAGAGACTGAAACTCACCAAGGAAATTCTGGCGCTGAAGGAAGAAATGGAAGAAACAGGACTGGTAGATATATACAGGGCTTTTATCCCAAAAAAAGTCAAACACACATTTTTCTTCAGTGCACATGGAACATTCTCCAAGATAGATTATATGCTGGGCCAAAAAACTTAAATCCATAAAATCAAGAAGAAAGAAATTGTGTCAGCTATCTTTTCAGACCATGTTGCACTGAAAATGGAAGTTAACCACACAGAAAAACAGAGTCAGCATAAGCACCTGAAAACTGAACAGCTCACTGCTGATCAACCAAGGGATCATTTATCATCAAAGGATAAATCCAATGATTCCTGGAAACAAATAAAAATGAAGACATGGACAATAAAAACTTGTGGGATACAGCGAAAGCAGTGTTTTTTCTTTTTTTTTCTTTTTGGGTCACACCTGGCAATGCTTAAGGGATACTCTTTGCTCTGCACTCAGGAATTACTCCTGGCAGTGCTCAGGGACCATATGGGATGCCAGGTATCGAATCTGGGTCGGGCACTGCAAGGCAAATATCCTACCCGCTGAGCTATCGCCTCCGGCCCTCTTTGAAAGCATTCTTAAGAGGAAAATTCATAGCTCTGCAAGTAATCAGCAGGAAAAAAAGAAAGATCCCACATCAATAACCTGACATCAAAATATTAGATGTCAGGTTTTTACAACTCAAAGTATTATAAAAAAGACCAACAAAAGGAGCCTAACACAGGCAAAAAGAAAGAAAATAATAAAACTTAGGAAATCAATGAGCAAGAAACCCAAAAAAACAATCCAAAAAGATTAATGAAACCAAGATGGTTCTTTGAAAAAATAAACAAGATCGACAAACCACTTGCAGTACTTGTAAGGAAAGGGAAAGAGATAACCCAAAAAATTAGAATCAGAAATGAAAAGAGGGACATTATAACAGAAAAAAACAGAAACCCAAAAGACCATCAGAGACTACTTTGAGAGCCTTATGCCATGAAATATGGGAACATGGTAGAAATGCCAAATTCCTGAAGTCCTATAATCTCCCACAGCTGAAACAAGAAGACCTGCAATACCTGAATAAGCCTATCACCATCAAGGAAATTGAAATAGTAATTAAAAGTCTGCCCAAACACAAAAGCCCAGGTCCAGATGGATTCACTAGTGAATTCTTCCAAACTTTTAAGGAGAGCTTACTCCCAGACCTTTTCAAGCTCTTCCAGAAATAGAATAATCAGAAACACTTCCAAAGAGCTTCTATGAGGCACATATCACCCTGATACCCAAAGCAGGGAGAGACAACACAAAGAAAGAAAACTACAGACCAATCTCCCTGATGATCACAGATGCTAAGGTCTTCATCAAAATACTAGCAAACAGAATCCAAAGACTTATCAAAAGATTATACATCATGACCAAGGAGGATTCATCCCGGGAATGCAAAGATGTTTCAACATTTGTAAGTCAATCAACATAATGCATTATATCAATAAGAGAAAATGAAAACCATATGATTATATCGATAGATGCAGAGAAAGCATTTGACAAGATCCACAACTTGTTCATGATAAAAAACTCTCCATAAAATGAGAATTGAAGGAACCTTCCTCAATCTAGTCAAAGTCATCTACCGAAAGCCCATAGCGAGTATTATTCTCTTGGGGAAAAATTGGAAGCCTTCTCCCTAAGATCGGGATAAGACAAGGTTGCCCACTCTTACCACTTCTATTCAATATAGTAATGGAATTCCTTGCCATAGCAATCAGAGAAGAAAAGGACATTAAGGGAATCCAGATTGGCAAGGTAGAAAGAAGCCAAGCTATCACTATTTGATGATGACATGACATTATACCTAGAGAACCCTAAGCTCTATACGAAAAAGCTCCTAGAAACAATAGATACCTATAGTAGAGTGGCAGGGTACAAAATCAATACCCAGAAGTCAGTGACTTTCCTATATAAAAATAACAGAAGAGAAGAAAGGGATATTAATAAAACGATCCCATTCACAATTGTGCCTCAAAAAGCAAATACCTAGGAATCAGCTTAACTATGAGTGTAAAGGATATGTACAAAGAAAACTACAAAACACTGATTCAAGAAATAAAAGAGGATACAAGGAAATGGAAACACACTCCCTGTTCTTTTTTTTGGGGGAGAATCAACATTGTAAAATAGTAATACTCCCTAGAGACAATATACAGATTCAATGCAGTCACGAGAAATATACCCATGACATTCTTCAAAGAAATTGACCAAACACTCCTGAAATTTATATTGAATAATAAAACCCCATGAATGGCTAAAGCAATCCTTGGGAAAAAGAAGATGGAAGGCATCACCTTTCCTAACTTAAAACTGTACTACAAAGCAGTAGTAATTAAAACAGCATGGTGTTGGAATAAAAAACAGGCCTGTGGAGCATGGAATAGAGTTGAGTACCCTGAGCAAGCTGCTACTTGCTCTCCCTGTGCCCAGCCGCTCACGAGGCACCCAGGAGGGATGGCGGGTTCTAGCCCCTGGCCCGCCACCCCAGCAGAGCCACACAACAAGCCAGATGACCCCCCACTCCATCGGGCTGCCATTTTCCACATCCAGACTTCCCTCTCGTCAGAACTCCACCCAGTGACAGCCTATCACAGCCCGGATCATCGACACCCACACTGCAGCAGTTTTTTTCAATCTGGCCCAGGAATGCTGATCCAGAGACTTACAGACATGGGGCAGAGCCGCTACTTGCTCTCCCTGTGCTCAGCCGCCACGAGGTGCCCAGTAGGGATGGTGGGTTCTAGCCTTGACCTGCCACCCCAGCAGAGCCGCACAACAAGCCAGATGACCACCCCACTCCACTGGGCCACTATTTTCCACATCCAGACTTCCCTCTCATCAGAACTCCACCCAGCGACAGCCTATCACAGCCCGGATCATCGACACCCACCCTGCAGCAATTTTTTTTTTTCAATTCGGCCCAGGTATGCTGATCCAGAGACTCATAGACATGGGGGCAGAGCTGCTACTTGCTCTCCCTGTGCCCAGCCTCTCACGAGGTGCCGGGAGGGATGGCAGGTTCTAGCCCTGGCCCACCACCCCAGCAGAGCCGCACAACAAGCCAGATGACCCCCCCCCACTCCATCGGGCTGCCATTTTCCACATCCAGACTTCCCTCTCGTCAGAACTCCACCCAGCGACAGCCTATCACAGCCCGTCTCTCGTGGCCACTTACGGCTGCATGGTTCATCTATAAATGCTATATTTAGAGGTGACTACAAGGGTATGCCACCTGCACGGCAAGCCTGGCAAGCTGCCCATGTTGTATTTGATATGTCAAATATCATTAACAATTATATTAGTTCATTCCCATGACCTAATATAATGGTTTGAGGCTCTTTATGTTCCTGGAGCGAGCAGATGCCCTTGGGCTCTACTAGCATGAGACAGGACATATGGAGACATTACTGGGGCCCGCTCCAGCAAGTAGATGATCGATGGGATGATAGTGATAGTGATCCTGACACCCAGCCTCAAATAATAATCATTTAATCTTTGATAAAGAAGCAAAAGTACTAAATGGAGCAAGGATAGCCTATTCAACAAGTAGTAGTGGGAACAGTGGGCAGCTACATGTAAATAATGAATTTGGGCCTCTGTCTAACACCATGAAGAAAAAATCAGATCAAAATGGACTAAAAATATCAATATCAGACCTGAATCCATAAAGTACATTGAAGAAAATGGAGTAAATATAGGAAAATATAGGAAATGTATGACATTGAAGCTAAAGGCATCTTCAAAGACAAGACGCCGGTAACAAAGCAATTAAAAGCAAAGATAAACGTATGGGACTATATGAAACTAAAATGTTTTTGCACCTCAAAAGAAACAGTGACCAAGATACAAAGAGAGTTCACAGAATGGGAAAGAATATTCACCCAATACCGATCTGATAAGGGGTTAATATCCAGGATATATTAAGCACTGTAGAACTTTACAAGAAGAAAACAGCCAACCCCATCAAAAAATGAGGAGAAGAAATGAATAGAAACTTCGACAAGGAAGAAATTCAAATGGCCAAAAGACATATGAAAAAAATCTCATCATTATTAGTCACCAGAGAGATGCAAATCAAAACAACAATGAGATATCTCACACCACAGAGACTGGCACATATCCTGAAGAGCAAGAACAACAAATGCCTGCGTGGATGCGGGGGAAAAGGGACTCTCATCCATTGTTGGTGGGAATGTCGACTAGTACAGCCTTTTGGGGAAAACAATATGGACATTACTCCAAAGACTAGAAATCGAGCTCCCATTTGTCCCAGCCATACCACTCCTGGGAATATACCCTGGAAAGCCTAAAATACGCAGCGGAAACACCATCCCTACTTTTATGTTCATAGCAGCATTATTCACAATAGCCAGAATTTGGAAACAACCAAAGTGTCCGAGAATCGATGACTGGATAAAGAAACCTTGGTATATCTACACAATGGAATACTATGCAGCTGTTAGGAAAAATGAAGTTATGAAATTTGCCTATGAATGAATGGACATGGAGAGGATCATGTTGAGTGAAATTTGCCACAAAGTTAGAGACAGATAACAAACCTTTTTCACTTCACTATTTGTCTCCTGAAATTCTGTTCTGTGAGGAAAAGACGATGGATGCAAAAAGCCTGGGTAAGGTTTATGATGACTTTCCTTTCCTTCAAAGAGCAATTCCTTGTTCCAGACTAAGTCTATAACTCCCCCAAGAAATCAGGGACAGGATCATCTCCCTGCACTGCGGGGCAGAGCAAGTGGACAGCTGCCTTGGCGGGCTGGTGAGACCTAACATCTGTGCTGTCAAGTTCACTGCAGACTCTCATTAGTCCTAGAAGTTCCGAAAAACTTCCCTGGGTGACTAAGTTGGATAGCGAGAAGAGCAGTAGATCTCTTTCTTTCTCCTCCTGACCTTACAATAGCCACATAGAGGATCCTACTGCCCTGGGGGGAGACAGGGGGCCTCATTCTTCTCTTTCATCCTTTTACCCTCTGCTTTGTTGTTAGGTTATGTCTATATTATCCCAAAATCATTGCTTTTGCCAATTAAACTGACTGTACTCTAACTTTACAAATTGCTTTAATAATATCTTGGTGTGGGGCCCGAGAGATTTTGCATGCAGTCACCATGTCGGATCCCTAGAATCCCATATCGTCCTACCAGCCCCACCTGGAAGTGGGGCGTGTGAAGTGATCCCTGAGCTCAGAGCCAGGAGCCAACTTTAAGCACTGCTAGGTGTGGCCCTCAAGACAAAATACTATTTTTATTACTGGTTTTGATATATTGAATACGCATCGGACAGCTTGCCAGGCTCTGCCGTGCAGGCGGTATACTCTGTAGCTTTCTGGGCTAAGCACTGCCAGGAATAATTCCTGAGTGCAGAACCAGGAGTAACCCCTGAGAATCGCTGAGTATGACGTCGCCCTCCGCCCTGACAAACAGGACATGCCCTTCAGCCCTCCATGTAGCCGGAGGACACATGGCCTGTGCCCCGGTTGTCCCACTGGCGGTCCTTGATGAGCGCCAGCGAACATGGCGGCGATAAAGATGGTAAAGAAAGATGACCGCCAGGTGTCCGTATCGTGTCCCCCGCGGGCCGGGTCTGAGGACCCGCCGGAGTCGCCCAGGAACGGGGGCTGCAAGGTGAGGGGCTCCCCGACCTCACTGTCACCGCTCCCCACAGCCATGCCGCGCTGCCTATGCTGGGGTCCCCGCGCTGACAAAATATTAATAAAGACAATAATCTTGATGTTTCCTTATCTGTGTGTTCCAAAGAGCATTGTCCTGTAGCATCAGAGAGTTTATTTCCCATGAACTGAAAATTTCAAAAAAAATCAGAATCATATTCTCATCACCTAGTGCCTGGTGTGGACGATATATTTGTTGAATTTCGCACCAACTTGTTTTTCTTCCAAATAATGCCAATATTCCTTCTTTAATATGGGGGGAAATATCCTAAGCCTATGTTTCTTACATTTTTGTTGATTTAATGTATTTTATTTCATTTTGTTGTCCACCTTCTTTAAAATCCTATTTGCTTTGAGTGCAGTCAGAAGGAAAGAGAGAAACAGAATTTTTTTCTCCCATGTGGGACTTACAGCTACATGCAAGTAGTAATAAACATCCAAAGACAACAAAGTGGAAAAATTGATTCACATGGTTGAATTAGGAAACGGAGGGGGGGGAGAGAGGGGTTTGGGGGCTCTTGGGAGAGGGATATGGGTACACTGGTGATGGGTGTGATATTGGAATAATGTACATGAGGAAACATTGTAAATAGTATTGTGAACCATAAGATCTCAAAACTGAAAAAGAATTTTGAAAATTCTATTTGCTTCAAATCATTAGTTTTTAAAAACATTTAAAACTTCCTTTTGTATTTTTTGTGAGAACCAAGTATTTTAAAGAACAAATGTAATTTTAATTACTAAGAAGTTTCATTGTTTTCGTGACCTAGACAACCACCAGTTTATAATAAAGATATTTTCAGTTATGTTGATATTGGAATTATTTCTAATAAAGCCTATGTCTTTGATCTTAGGTATTTGATTATGATTTTGGACTACAGGATGACTTTATGGGTTCAGCCTTTCTGGATCTCACGCAACTGGAGTTAAACAGGTAACTTTCGAACTGTTTCCATGTCAGCTGTAGCCTGTTATGAAGGCAGGCCAATGAACGGAAGTTACAGCTGACCTGACTCTGGTCACTGCGCTTTCTTTTATAGCTGTGCACCATTGAGATAGGTGCCTTTCTCAAGCACATCCTTCTCATCTTCCAAGAACTAAGAGTATCTTCCCTGACAATAAACTTTCAAGAAAAATTCTTAATTACCTGCTTTGTCTTCCAGTATTGTGCTAAACACCAGGAAAAGAGAGATTTTTTTAAAAAAAGGCATATTTCTTGTTCTCGCATTGTTAATTTGGGTTTAGTGAGGTATAAAGAATATTCATGTCAGGGGCCAGAGCGATAGCCCAGTGGGTAGGGCATTTGCCTTGCATGCAGCCGGCCCATGTTGGCCGGGTTCGATCCTCGGCATCCCATATGGTCCCCCGAGCACCGCCAGGAGTAATTCCTGAGTGCAGAGCCAGGAGAAAACCCCGAGCATTGCCAGGTGTGACCCAAAAAAGCAAAACAAACAAACAAACAAAAATAATACTCATGTCAGTCATCCATATTAAAGAATCAGGCCACGATATAGGGGAAAAAAACGTGCACACTCTTGCCTTGTGTGTGTTGTTTTACGGGCATATCGAACAGTTCCCAGAACTACCCGGAGCTCTGTGCTTGAGGAGGGGACTACACAATGCCAGGAATCAAATTCAGGACCCCTAAGTCAAGCTCTGCCTTTAGCTATGGCCCCTCCCTCTTCTTTGTTGGGGAAGGAAAGGGGACAGAGTCACACCTGGCGATTCTCAGGGATTGATCTTGGCTCTGTACTCAGGAATCCGTCCTGGCAGTGCTCAGGGGACCATTTAGGATGCCAGGGAGCAAAACAAGTATGGATCACATGCAAGGAAACGCCCTACTTGCAGTACTATCATTCCTGCCCCTACAATCTTCTTTTAAAGCAAAAAAAACTGATCTATCACCAGTAATTTTTTGTTGCATGGAATTTCCCTAAAGTGGAAGTACATTGATTGTTTTGGCTTGGTTACAGTAATTTATCTTTTTTTTCATTATTTTTAATTTTATATAAATAATATTCATTTTAATTATTTCTAGCTATTAATTGTACACTTATAATGCATCTTAATGTAAGAGTTATGAATTAATATTACACAAACATATTTTTAAAAACATCACATAGTATTGGGATGAAGTAGAAAGGAAACAATAAAATATTAATTTGCTTTTTTTTAAAGAAAAACATCTTATATTTTAGACTATTCTGGTCCATCACGCAATAGTAGCAGAAGAAACAGAAAAGCAAAGTAATAGACTTTATTTCTATAAATATAGTTGAGTAGAGAAAAGTAATAGAACCCCTATTTAGAAAGGTTTAGCTAATTTTTTAAAATATTTTATTATACCACTGTGAGATATACAATTACAAAGATGTTCATGTCCGGGTTTAGGTCATACATTGTTTCAGCACCCATCCCTCCACCAGTGCCCATTTCCCACCATCAATGTCCCCGATTCCTTCCCCTCTCCCCTAGCCTGTTTTAGCTAATTTTAAGCACTGTGGCATCTTTTTGATCTTCCAATGGCCACAGACAAGAGAATCATCCTGTTTCCTGTTTGAACTCTCTCTCTCTCTCTCTCACTCTCTCTCTCTCTCTCTCTCTCCACGCTCTCTCTGTCTCCATACACACATATAGACAGATATGTATGTATATATTGGTTTGGGGGTCATTCCTGGCAGTACTCAGATTTTCTTCCTTCTGGTTCTACTCAGGGATCATTCCTGGTAGTGGATAGGGGCCACATGTGGTCTCCAGGAATTGAACCCAGATGCATGAAAGGTCAGTACCCAACCTGCTGTACTAGCTCTCCAGCTGTTCCATATTTTTATTTTATTCCTACTAAGAGCACAGTATAGGCTTGACCTAATAATAAAAGGCATATGGTCTCCCCTCCTCCCCCATTTTATGATAGCTGATAGAAATTTCTAAGTAGCGTTATGGGTAACATAGTCTGTTATCACGAAAACTGAGCTCTAATTTAAATAGACTGTTTTCTACTATAAAGATCTCAATTCATTTATTTCTTTAGATTTCTATAGAAAGTTATGAAAGTTATTGTCCCAGGTCATCATAGAACATACATTTCTTTATGAAACCATTGGTTCAGAATAAGTGGCAAAGTAGATAATGACAAGAAAATAAGAGGAACTCCACGAACTGCTCTCCCTTTGTGGCAAGTTTCAGCACTTTCACTTTCCCTTTCAGCACTCAGTTCTGGTCCCGAGTGATCATTTCCAGCTACCATTGTAATAGTGGTCCCTTCTGACCTAACTTCACTTTCCACGATTGTCTTTCCACATAAAGTAATGTGGTAACACTATATGCTTATGTACTCAGTTCAATCCCTGAGTACATAAGCATATAGTGTTACCACACTACTATGCCTTCAGTTTAAATTCTAAGCCATATATATATATAATTTTAAAATTTATATTTGTGTATATCTTTGTATTTTTAAAAATAAAATCACCACAGATTGCACAGTTACAAAGTTGTTCATAACTGAGTTTCAGTCATACAAACCAATACCTCTCTCTTCATAGTATACATTTCCTGGCACCAGCACCTCAAGCCTGCCTCAATGGCAAACACTTTCTCTCTGTCTCTATTTCTGTCTCTCTTGTTCTCTCTCTATGACTCTCTCACTCTTGCTTTCTCCTTTTCGACACTGTGGTTTGCAGTACTGTTCCTGAGAGGCTGTAATGCATATTTCTCTATCCCTTTCAGCACTCAGTTCTTGTCAGAGTGATCATTTCCAGCTCTCATTGTAATAGTGGTCCCTTCGGACCTAACTTCACTTTCCACAAACTCCTCTCCCTTTGTGGCAAGTTTCCTACCATGGGCCAGTCATCTTGACCCTCATTTCTTCTTGTCTTTGGTATTATTGTCATACTAAATGTTGTATATGCCACAAATGAGTGTGGTCACTCTATGTCTGTCAGTGTGGTCATTCTATGTCAATCAGAGTGAGGGGTCCCTCTGATTCATTTCACTCAGCGTGATGATACTCTCCATGTCCATTGATCTTGATCACTTGATCACTTGAATCCCGTTATTCATTGATTTGCTCGAGCGGGCACCAGTAACATTTCCATTGGACCCTATCACTTGCCAATGTAGCCCAATGGCATCTGGTTGATTCAGGAATATGAAGAGACTCAAACCGTTCCTTCAGGGTCTTGACAAGGAAGTCTGACCATCTTGTAGGTGGGTGGCCACGTGATCTTTTGACATCCATGGGATCTAGTCGGTAACGGCTCTAGTCCAGGGGTTGTCTCCAAATCGCATTATATGTCCAACCCATATGATTTTCGATGCCTTGGCAAACAAGACAGCGTCCCTGATTCTGGAATAGCAACGGAGGTCAAAACTCCAGATTCCTTCTCACTCACTCACTTGAGTGAGGCGTGATATTCCAAGCATAGCTCTTTCGATTCCTCTCTGGGAGACCTGAATAGCATTCTCATCCTGCTTTTGTAGGGCCCAGGTCTCTGAGGTGTATGTTAATGCAGGGAGAATGGTGGAGTTGAAGAGATGTGCCAGGAGCCGGAGGTTCTTTGTCCTTTTAGCTGTTTCTTCTAACTGCTGCATTCAGAGATGTTTGTTCCATTGAGAGTGAATGGGGCCTCAGGAACTAGTTCATTTTTCATGAACATAGTTTTCTTCAGATTCAGCTGTAGACCTATCTTTCCACATTCTCTGTCGAAGTCAGCCAGCATTTGTGCTGCTTGGCTAATGTTTGGTGTTATTAGAATGATGTCATCAGCAAAGCGGAGGTGGTGTAGTTGCCGACCATCTATCTTCACTCCTTCCCATTCTAATTGTCGCATAGTGTTCTTGAGGGTGGCGCTGAAGAGTTTTTGGTGAAATGGTATCACCCTGTTGAACCCCTCTTTTGACATCAATGATCACCTCTTTGTAGAATAGTGAGATCCTGGTGGTGAATCCGTAATACAGCTCACGAAGGATCTTGATGTATTGGGTTTGAACACCCTGTTTGGCTAGGGCTTCTATGACCGCTTCAGTCTCCACAGAAACAAAGGCTTTCTGTAAATCAATGAACATGAGACAGAGCAGCATCTTGCACTCCCTACAAACCTCAATGAGCTTGGTTACTGTGTGGATATGGTCGATTGTGCTGGAATCCTTTCTGGAAGCCAGCTTGCTCACATGGTTGTCCTTCATCTAGTGTTCTGCCAATCCTGTTCAGGATGACTCGTGTAAACAGCTTGTAGATGACGGACAACAGGCAGATGGGGTGATAGTTGCCAATGTTGTGAATGTCTCCCTTCTTGAACAGTAGAACTGTCCTGCTGGTTTTTCCATTGGGAGGGCACCTTGCACTCGGACAGATAGCATGTGAAGAGCTGAGCTAGTGTATTGATGAGTACTGTCGGCAGATTCTTCAGGTGTTCGGGTCTGACTTTGTCTGGGCCTGGTGCTGTTCCCTTCTTTACCGATGAGATGGCATGTCGGATTTCAGAAGGGAGAATGTTGGGAATGACATATCCATCCTGTGGGATTCTAGGGATCCGACATGGTGGTAAATTTTGAAAAAAAAAGAAAATGCAACCAAATCTAATTATAGCACATACATTTATTTAATCTGGGGCTTTGGTGACTAGAGATTCAAAACATTACAAAGAAAGTGCTGATATAAAATTTACTTTTGCCTGTATTCACTAAATGACTATTTACTATCTTAATATTTTATGTCACAGGTCCACAGATGTGACTTTAACACTGAAAGATCCTCATTATCCTGACCATGATCTTGGAATCATTTTACTCTCAGTTGTTCTTACTCCCAAAGAAGGAGAACACAGAGATGTGGTAAGTTTTCCCACAAACCAGGAGAACTTTCTTGCTCTTATTTGTTTGAATTTTATGAGTCTTCTTTGAAACCAGAAGTAATAATGAGGAACAGTCGATGGGAAAACCTGACCTGTTCTCTGTTTCTGTAAGTATCCTGGTATCACTAGTTCCTGCATATTACATCTTTTCAGCTTTGAATTTCTATTCTCTCTACATCAGATCCTCTCGATTTATAAATAAAGGGACATATTTGCGTCTTTCATGATCATATTATTTCCTAATTTCAGGTGCTGTATTGTTACTGAGTATTGATATTAATTCAGGGAATATGTTTAGTAGTGAATGACTATTTGGAATTCTACACTGCTCTGTCTAGATCCTGATCCCTTGACTGCATTGTCAGTTTTATCATCACAAAGAAATTTAGGCCAAGTTATAACAGTTTCTACTTTCTGGTACTTGCTGAATGATTAGTGAGCAATTTTCAGTTTCCTGATGGACTTCCATATCAGAGTACCCGTTTCCTAGCACTCACTCTGTACTTCCTTGCAACACATTCTGCTTTGAGGAATTGACAGGACAGAGAAAAGCTAATTACTCCAGGACCACTAAAATGGCATTAAAATATCAGGTTTTACGTGCATCTTGTTCTTCCCAATGTGTGTTCTGTTACAACATATCAGAGATTAGACTTTACGTGTCTATGAGCAAAGGAAGTTTCTCTCCCTGGTTTTGATTCTAACATATTGTAGGAGTAGATATCCGTTTTAGAGCAGTTTCAAATACTCAATTTCAGCAAGATGGCTTTGCTCTCTTACAATATTGTAAGAATGGGGTTGGTTATATTATCTGTTGGAAATATGTCACTGTCATTTCTTCCTAGATTTTCAGTAGAAATAGTGAACTCCAACTTCAAATTTGGAAGTGATTCAAACTCACTCAAGTTTTACTCTTTTAAACTAGTATTTTTCTCCAGCTTTAAAAATTTGAGTGGCTTTTTTGACTCTGGAGAAGCCCATGTTTTCTCTTGAACAAGTATTCTTGTCTCTCCCTCCCCCACATTGCTCTCTCTAAATTTCTTTCAATAAAAACTATTTACTTCACTAAAAATTAACAGTGTCTACATATTCATATAACACTTGTAAAATATGATTTAAGCACATTTATTCTAATGAAGAAGGAATTCATATTTTCCAACAAGAACAAACTAATTCTGTGAGTGCTTAGAATGCTAAAATATGTGTGTGTGTGTGTGTGTGTGTGTGTGTGTAATGCACAGGTTCTTGTCAAAGATGGAAGCATGAATAAAGAAATGACTTGACAAAAAACATTTAGAAATAAAAAACCATTATTTAAAGTCACGAGTTTAGAAGCATTATTTTATCCACCATTAGTCAAGAATTATATTCTATCCTGTTAGTCCAATAATAGGAATTAATTCAGAGTGTTAATTTATCAACCTTAGTATTCACCAACAAATGACTACAATCCAGATTCTGTATTAGACTCTTAGGATTAAGTCAGCTTTATATCATCAAGGATACAGAAATCAAATTATTACTAAAGAAAATGTTAAATTATAACTATTTGAAGAGTCTTGGAAGAGAAGAGGTATGTGTGGATATAATAGCAAATAGAATAGAGTGTGTTCTAGTCAGGAAAACAGAAGCTCTGAAGGAGGCAAGTCAGAACTGCCTCCTTCAGATCTGAGGTATGAATATGAGTGAATAAGACAAAACCTTGAAGAAAGGAAATCTTTCATACTGAGGAAAACAGTATTGCAAGACTCCTGCCTGGAGAAACTGTACTGAGATGAACTGGAACCAACTTTAAGAAGCAGAAGCAAAAAAGAATGTAGGGGATTGTGGTGCTTGACAGTGCTGGTGGTCAGGAGATACCGGACTGTGAGAAACTCTTGGTTCTGTGAAGGGTACAGTCTCTCCCCCAAAGAGCAAACAAGGGAGGTGGGTGAGAAAGAAGCATAGACAGGAAGTAACACAATCCTACTGCCCTTTGAAAATATCCTTGTAGCTGTACGATGGAAAACTTCTGGAACAGTAAGTGTGGCATCTTGGACACAATTAGGAGGTTATTGCAAACTACACTTGTGGAATGTGATGGAGCTTTCAGATAGAACTGTGTGAAATGGTGATGAAGAAATGTTGGAATGTTTATTTGCCTACGTTAAAAATCAGTTAAACATGGTGGTTGACTATTTCTGTTTATGGTTATTTGTCATGTAATCATGAAAGAAACTTTTTAAAAATTTTCTGATTTCCTGAGGTTTTATGTATCCGAATCATCCAAAATGTCATTATTACGGGAGATCAGTATAATATGGCAATTATAATTATTTGAATGTGTTAAGAAGCATTAGGTGTAAGATTTCGAATCCCTAAGGAGACATTTTAGGTATCTAAAGAACAGACTTATTGGGACAGAGATATAGCATAGAGGTTAAGGTATTTGCCTTGCAATCAGCCAACTCCATTTTTGAGAGCTGGACTCACTTATGGCCCCCTGTGCTCTGCTGGTTGCAATCTCTGAGCACAGAGCCAAGAGTTAACTCTGAACACCAACCAGTGTGGCCCCAAACCTAAATCATACTAACACAAACCCATCCATGATCTACTAAGCACTATACTAAGTTCTGCCACACACCTCTATTTTAAGTATTCAGTGGTCTATGGCTGTGTACTTAAATAAACTCCTGATGAGGAATTTGAAAATTCTCCAACAAGCATTATATGTTCCCTTACTTATAATCTTACTGCAACCATTCAAACTCTCTCAGCTCACCTTCTCTCAAGTCCTCCATTTATTTGGTCATTTGTTCTAATACATACCTATTCTTCACTTCACCTACTTCCTATATTCTGTCATCACTCCTGGATTGAAAAATGTATTTGTCTATGTGTATGCTTATGTATATGTCTATGACTGCTGCTTCTGTCTTCCTTTCTTACAATGACTCTTCTCAAAGCCTTGCCCAACTTTCTGTGCTTTGTAATCTCTGTGAGGATTTCAAAAGATGCTCAGGGAACGTATTTTAAGTATTGTTTCATACGTCAGTCTTCAAATCATGAAGTTGTCCATGTGATCCTAAATGATGATTTAATTTCCATTCGTGAATTCTTATAATTAGCATATTAATGATTATCTGCTTAAAATCAGGCTGTGTTGCTTTCTCAAGATTTCTCCTGGTGACAATAGAGTAAAAGTCCATCATTATATTTTCCCTATTTTGTAATATGTCCTATATGGCTAAATATACTTTTTTGGAATACATTTGAAGATGTTCAGTTTAAAGCAAAGATCCATTGTGTCTGACGATCCCATTTTTATGTCTAAAATACGGAACATATTGTTAAGAGAAATGTCACGCTGAACTTTCACAGATTATCCAGGAACAAATCTTATTTAGAGACAGCATCACTAAAAATGCACCTAACCAGAAATCATTAAATAAGTTCCATGTATATTCAGAGTGGGATATAGGAAAGGAATAGGGGTTGATTTTGCACTTACTGTGACACAGCAAAATTTTAAGTATTCTGTTCTCTTGATTATTTAAAAGCCCTTGGAACTTAAGTTAAAGAACCATGTTTATTCTTAAGCCTGTGCTTATAAAACTTTGCTAAATGTGTTGTGTGTTAAGATGAAGAAAGGGAAGACAAGAATTTTAAGAACGATTAATAGGGCAAGAGAGGTAGTATTGCAGGTAGGACACTTGCCTTACATGCAGCTGACTCAGGTTCAATCCCCAGCATCGCACATGGCCGCCCAGGCATGGTCAAAGTGCAGAGCCAGAAGTTATCTCTGAGTACTGCCGCCAAAACCAAAAGTATAGAAATAAACACATTAACAAATAATCCTAAAATCAAATAATATATAGAGCATTAATGTTAAGTGCTAAGATTTTTAATCAGTTTATTTGTGAGTTTTATGTGCTATTAATATCAACAGTGCTCCTTGGAGAGTGCAGTTAGGGTGTCACCTTGTGCAAATTTTCAGTTCTGGAAATCACTAAAGCAGAAGACCAACCTGAAAACAAATCCATTCATTTTCTGAATCCAAGAAAACATGCAATATCTAATCTCAGCAAGTTAATCAGAGCATGAGAAGTAATGGCAACAGTATTTTGTTATACATATATACCATATAGCTTTAAATTTCCAACACTGTATGTACAATAATTCAAAATCTCATGATGGCATGCTGATACGTTGCATGGCACATCTGTCATCTCTGCATACATGCATGTCCTATTTTTGATCCCAGATAAGTGTTCAGTGCGTACAATTAGTTCTTTATATGGTATTTTGGTATGATTGTGTGTTTGAGTTCTTTCTGGCTCTTTTTCTAGCAGAGTTCAGTCCACAGCTTTCTTCATTGGAGAATTTGTGGAATAAAAGTGAGTTAATTTGTATTACACACTTTCTTTGATAACCTAGACCAAAAAGTGCTTTCCTGAAGCTAAAAAATAGAAAAATTTTTTAAGAAACTTATGAGTTGACCCTAGGTGAGTTTTAATAGAGTTTCAAAACATTTTTTTTCATTTATTAATATTCTTCAAAACTATTCCATAAATAAGATTTGAAAAAATCCACCTATAAAATGAATATCTATGATTTCTGCAATATACATATTATAGTATGTAGTGTTCTATGATTATTTTCAACAATAGTCATGATATCTCTACAACAAAATAAAGCAAAAAAAGCTCATAATATCTTATTTAAAAAACATCAGTTGGGCAGCTGTATCACAGGTAACTTTTTATGTTAATTATTCCTTTGATTGACATCAAGAAAAATTACTACTAGTAAAGAATATGAATTGTATGACAGTATATTAAATAATGATACTTTCAACAATTCATTTTCTCAACTGAAGTTAAGATTATAAAACAAAAAGTAATCTTGTTTTTCTATAATTTGCTTCATCTCCTATCTTTAATGTTTCTACAAAAGTGATTCTTTATTCTTTTTGCTTGCTTTTTGTTTTTGAGCCACAGCCAGCAGTGCTAAAGGCTTGCTTCTGGCTCTGTGCTCAAAAGATCACTCCTGATGGTGCCCAGGGGTTCATATGGAATGCCGGAGATCAAACCTGGGGTGGCTACATGCAAGCTAGTACCTATCCACTCTACTATCTCTGTGGCCCTCCAGAAGCTATTCTTTTCTAATGTATCATACTTAATAGTAAAGGTAACAATGTGAATAGCAAATCTGTTAAATTTAGATATTTAAATCTTCAACTCTTTTCTATTTTATTGAACCTACCTTAGCACTGCATTCTAAAAAAGAAGAGATCTAGGAATGAGATTCTTAGACCACTGATTAGCCAGTTAATTTGACGAAGCAAAAATTTAGTTATACATCTAGAACTGTTTTGAGAGCCACTGGAGATATAACGAAATTCTAGATTCTGAATCAGATAAGTAAGTAATTGATCCCCAATACTTCTCAAACTGAGGAAGAAATTCGATCCAGCTTATTTGGAAGACTAACCTGAGATATAGAAAATATACTAGCCCAATAGTTTGCTCTATATAATTGAAAGTTAATTGGAATGCAAGGACTCTTTGACCAGCAGCAATGAAACTATAAAATACTGAATCACATTGCCCTAATTCTACTCATCCTCATGTGCTTGTGCTTGTTATTTATAGTAAAAAGTTTGTTTTTATTGAATCACTGTCATATATACAGTTACATAGATAATTTTTCTTACATATTAAAATTTTATAGACTTCTGAGATTCTAGATGATGATGATAAACGGCCAACCAACCTTGAAAAGATTTCCCTTCTTTATTGACTTCATTGTTCTCATTTGATTTCGCCTCAAATATTATCTGTGGGGAGTTATCTTTTTTTTGTCTATTGAGACTCTGCTCTTTGAGAAAGTTGCACATTCATTACCTGACTCATAGAACACTTTAATATTCTAAAATATGTGGTGTAAGTGTCCTTTTAGTGATGGCGGAGAAACAAGGTGGAGCTGCTGCAACTGACAGTAACTTGTTAGCAGAAACAGCAAACAGCCATGATACATCTATTAGATGGTTGCCTCCATAACTCAGTGGTGGATGTTGTTATTTCAAAATAAACTGGGCTTAAGGAGTTAACAAACATACAATATATTTCTTTAATAACATATTTTTGTAATTTTCTTACTTCATTTTAAGACATAGAATTATTATAACCTGGGATATTAATCACTCTCCCATGTTTTGGGTAATATTTAACAGAGTGTAGGTAAAAAAATATCTATAAAGCTTCTAGCTGCAGGAGAGAAGAGTATTATTCTCTTTTTCAATCCAATTTTTTCCTTCCTTTCCTAGATCTTCTATATAATTCCATGGTCTTGATTTAGACTAAAGGTTGCCTTCTACCTGAATTAGTTTGAAATTAATTTTTTTTATTTTTGAAATTTATGACACTAATCAATATTTCCCTCTTGGCTTTCAGTTTCTCTTCTGTTCATTTGACTTGATGTTTGTTGAGCATCTTAGTTCATTAAATTTCTGTCTTTAATTAAAATTTGGAAACTTTTGGCTATTAAGATAATTTTTATCCTGTTTATTTTCTCCTGTTATCAAAATTGCACATATTATATTGTGCATTATATTGTGTATGTGTATGTATCATAGACATGGGGCAGAGCTGCTACTGGTACTCCCTGTGCTCAGCCGATCACGAGGCGCCGGGAGGGATGGCAGGTTCTAGCCCTGGCCCGCCACCCCAGCAGAGTCTCACAAGAAGCCAGACGACCCCTCACTCCATGAGGGCTGCCATTTTTCACATCCGCACTCCCCTCTCTTCAGAATGCCACCCAGCAGAAGCGCTGATCACAGCCTGGCTCATGCAGCTGCAAGCAGCTGCGCAGTTCATCATTAAGTGCTGGAGATCAGAGGTGACTACATAGTATGCCACCCGCATAGCACAGCCTGACAAGCTACCCATGTTTATTTGATATGCCAAATACCAGTAACAATTATAGACCTCATTCCCATGACCTGATGGGAATGGTTTAAGGCTCTTTATGTTCCTGGAGCAAGCAGATGCCCTTGGGCTCTACTAGCATGATACAGGACATATGGAGATGTTACTGGTGCCCACTCGAGCAAATCGATGATGAACGGGAAGACAGTGATAAAGTGATGACACTAATGCATTTCCTTGATATACAGACATGGAGAGCATTTCAATAAGCTATATTATTTGCTCTAAATAGTCCCTATTTTTCACTTCATCTGCCTTAAATATGATGCTAAAACTAGGAGAGGGTAGAGAAATGAATTAGGAAGTTAATATTCCTTATTCATGAAGAGCAGTTTAAAAATGGAGAGGAGATTTAAAAAAAATCTTTTTGACTTTTTTTTTTTTTTTTTTGCTTTTTGGGTCACACCCGGCAATGCTCAGGGGTTTCTCCTGGCTCTGCACTCAGGAATTACTCCTGGCAGTGCTCGGGGACCATGTGGGATGCCGGGGATCGAACCCGGGCGGCACAGGCCAGCCGCGTGCAAGGCAAACGCCCTACCCGCTGGGCTATCGCTCCGGCCCGAAAAAAATCTTTTGACTTTTATAAGTAACTTTACACAAGACACCAATGACCTTAGCACTCACACAAATCTCCACAACTTTAATTAAAGCCTGTGGTCACAGTTTCCTCAGTCTTTCTGTCTCTCTCTCTCTTTCTCTCTCTCTCTCTCTGCTCTCTCTTTTCCTCCTTCTGTCTTTCTGTCTCTCTGACTCTGTCTCTGTCTCTCTCTGTCTCTGTCTCTGTCTCTCTCTCTCTCTCTCTCTCTCTCTCTCTCTCTCTCTCTCTCTCGTCCTGTCATACACATACTTGTTTAAAGGCCATGTGTGGCTAAGTAATTATGATACTAGTAGTCTCATAATATGCAGCATTCATTTTTTTATTTAAAAGCATTTTCATATTCTGAAGTTATTAAATGTTCACTGGAAATCACCCAAACAACAAACTTTGAATGTGTTTGAAGAGAAAAATTGTCTATACCTGGTAAGATCAAGGTATCTGTGCAACCTCAACCACCAAGGGGAATCCTTGCCAATCCCGAGAGTCCTGCTGTGTTCTTTTCAGATTAACAATTAAGGGATTACAAAATTTCCAGTCTGTTTCCAATGACTGTCCCATGTCTTTGTTCAGAAGAGTAAAGGAATTGAACTCACCAGAAAGAATGCTTAAATGTCAAAGATGCTTAACTTTTCCAATGTGGAAAAGAACATTGTTCAGTGTTTGTTCCTCTTTAAATGTTGTGCATTCCCTAGAAACAAGCTGCTGCCCTATTTTGACTTGAGTGATAACATAATGAAATGCTTTATTTTATTTACAGACAATGCTAATGAGGAAGAGTTGGAAAAGATCAAGTAAGGTAATGCTTAGCATGAAACCTTCCAGCTTTTCTTGTTGAGAAGAACTTTCAGCCGCTTTTCCTCAATTTTTTCATGCCTTTTCAAGCTATACCACAGGATTCCATCATTCTTCCATTGTTGTTTTCTTCCCATTAACCTTAAGCAAATCATTTTATTCTTTTTAATTCAGTAGAAATCACACTGATCAGTTGCACCAAATCATCCTCTCTCGTCACTTCTCAACATCATTCATAGCATCAGTCTCTGCTCTATGTACTGCAACAGGGTCTATAAAATGTCTTTACTCAGATCAGAAATAAATTGATGAGGCTAGAACAGAAATAAGTCCAGAGGGATAGAAAATCCTTGCAACTTCTAGCTCTTATTCACTAAAATTTGAATTTGAGGTTTTCTGATTAAAAAAAAAAAACAACACAACTACATCTTTTGAGTGTAACATTTCCCATCATTGACTATTTTCACCTGAAGAAATAAATGACTCTTGGCAGTGAGAGGAGTTTATGGTTCTTGAAACTTACTAAGCTCAAAAAAAGAAAGAAACTTACTAAGCTCTGACTCTTATTAACTTGTAAAATGTGTATGATGTAAACAAAGCCGCCAACGTGTTCAGTGGTGATACCACACTTAGACACACACACAAATTAAGATAAAACTGAGCTTTTATATTAAACAAATCAAAGAGATCTTATTTGTAAATATCTTGCTTGATCAGATTTCTGTTTTAAGTGTCAATATTCTTTTTAATAGTGACTCACTTTTTTAGACCCTGGAATGTGACACTCTCTTTTCCTCCATTCTAATTGAATCATGCTACCATGGCCTTTTTCTTTCACATAATCATTGTCATCACTGTGCATTAAGAAATTATTTGTGTAAAAATGTGTTTGTATTTATGGTAATGTCTTTATGTGCTTTAACAACTCTTTCTTACTATACAGTGTTTCCCTAAATCTTAGAATTAATGAAAATATTGTTTGACTTACAAAAGAGGTCAGGGCCACATTAATAATCACCTTTATCATCGCAGTAATATAAAAGACGTTTTGAAAGCTGCCAAATACTTTTGATTTAGTGCTCACCATTGAGTCTATGGACAAAATTCTTTCAGAAAGTTTTAAAGAAAAATGTATATTGCTCATATTTGTATTACTCTTTCCTTTGTAATGTCATTCCAAAATTAATGTTATAAAAGAACTTGTCACTTGTCTTCCTGTTGTTCATCGATTTTCTCGAGCAGGTGCCAGTAATGTCTCCATTCGTGGAAATGAGGTCCATTATTGTTACTGTTTTTGGCGTATCAATTAAATTTTCAGGTTATTTGACTTTCCCTCATTTTGTGTCTGTTTTACAGTCCGGTATATAAAACCTGCAACCCACCAATATTTAGCACTACCATCTCCTCAGAGGTAGATAAGATAGAATAGGATGTTATATTATATTACTACAAACTGGTGAACGTGATCAATTTATTGTATAATAAAGAAAATAAGTAATATAGTTCCTTAACTATTTCTTTAAAATAGTTCCTTAAATAAATAATATTTATTTATTATTATTTGTATTTAATTTTAACGTAAATTAGAAATCTATCTTTTCCTTCAATCTGCAAAAAATGTAAAATGATTATAGACTGTGTATTCTCCACTGTTTTTTATCCCTTCAGTAGTTTTATGATGAGTAAAGAATGATTTGTGCAATCATACTAGATGCTCTGTCTAATTCCACGTTCATCATTCACATGAAAGATTATTTGTAGTGCATACAAGAGTATGACTTTAGGGGTTCAAGCTGGAGGGATTTAAATTTTATAAAAATTTAGTAAGGATATTGAGCAGTGAATAAAGACAAACTGTGCAGTCCTATTTGTTTTGTATGAGAAATACTGAACACACATAATTCCCTCAAATTTTTATCATCCCCTAAAGCATTTTCAATATTTATTCATGTTATTGTTATAAGAGCAGCGTGTTAGAGTAGAAATCAAGGGGCAGTTTAAAATTTCAGTTATCATCTAGTATAACATCCTTCTCACACACACACACACACACACACACAATTATACACATGCAACACTTCTCCCCCAATGCTTTCATCCAGAGGTTAAGAAGAAAAAATCATGTCCAGTAAACTGTGCTTCCTGTGAAACTAAAGGAGAAATAGTTATATTACTTATTTCAATTCATTTTTATCTGGTACCTATTTTTTATATATCCCTCATTGAATCATTTCAATCTTCCTATTTAAAGATTCTTGAGTGAGGAAGGAATTTTTCTAAAAAATATTTCTTCACTGACTTGTTATTGGTATGCAATATTATGGACTTGTAGTTTGGGGAAAATAAAATTTATCTGTATGACATTTAAATACAGATGTCATATATTTGATTTATGTATACTCAAAGTTAAAAGCAAATCATTAGAATTTTATAATGTAGGAATGAGTTCTCTTCCTTATAGCAGAGCTCTTGAAGGCAGTCTGTCTCAGCATTCATAGTTAATATAAAATCTGAGAATTATTATAATTCTTATGGAAGATACCAAGTATACTTGGATAAAGTTGTTTATATTCTGTCGAGAACAGGGACAATTTTCCCCTTTTCTTTTTCAAACATGATATAAACAAAGAGTTTGGGTGTGGGTGTTGTGGGAATTTTCATATTATGTATATACCCTGTATACAAGGAATTACTTGGAAAACTTCCCGCTACTTCAATATCTGTGTACCATTTCATCTTGCCATTAGATTCTTCCCAAGGGAAAAAAAAGTGTTACTTATAATATGGGGATATATTTGCTATTCCCTGCTCATGGATTGGAAGGATTAACATTATCAAAATGGTAATACTCCCTAGAGCTTTATACAGATTTAATGCAGTCCCTATAAAGATACCCATGATGTTCTTCAAAGAAATTGAACAAACACTCCTGAAATTTGTATGGAATAATAAAACCCCACGAATAGCTAAAGCAATCCTTGGGAAAAGAAGATGGGAGGTATCAATTTCCCCAACCTCAAGCTCTACTACAGAGCAGTTGTAATTAAGACAGTGTGGTATTGGTATAGAGACAGACCCGTAGACCTATGGAATAGAACTGAGTATCCTGAAACGCACTCACAAATATACAACCTCTTAATCTTCGATAAAGGAGCAAAAAATATTAAGTGGAACAAAGAAAGCCTCTTCAACAAATGGTGCTGGGAAAACTGGGCAGCTACATGTAAAAAATGAACTTAGACCTCCTTCTAACGCCATGCACAAAAAGTCAGATCAAAATGGATTCTAGATCTCGATATCAGACATGAATCTATAAGGTACATCGAAGAAAACATAGGAGAAACGGCTCTATGACATCGAAACGAAAAGTATCTTTAAAGACGACACACCGCTGACCAAGCAAATGGAAGCAATGATAAACAAATGGGATTATATAAAATTGAAAAGCTTCTGCACCTCAAAAGAAACAGTGACCAAGATACAAAGACAATCCACAGAGTGGGAAAGGATATTCACCCAATACCCATCTGACAAGGGGTTAATATCCAGGATATATCAGGCACTGGTAGCACTCCACAAGAAGAAAACAGCCAACCCCATCAAAAAATGGGGGAGAAGAAATGAACAGAAGCTTCCAAAAAAGAAGAAATTGAATGGCCAAAAGGCATATGAAAAAGTGCTCTTCATCTTTGATCATCAGGGAGATGCAAATCAAAACAACAATGAGGTACCATCTCACCCCACAGAGACTGGCACACATCCAAAACAGCAAGAACAACCGGTGCTGGCGTGGATGTGGGGGAAAAAGGACTCTCATCCACTGCTGGTGGGAGTGCCGACTGGTCCAGCCCTTTTGGAAAACAATATGGACATTCCTCCGAAAGCTAGATATTGAGCTCCCATTTGATCCAGCAATAGCACTCCTGGGAATATACCCTAGAGACCGAAAACCTTAGCAGAAACACTATCTGTACTTCTTTATTCATCTCTGCGCTATTCACTATAGCTAGAATCTGGAAACAACCTAAATGCCCGAGAACAGAGGACTGGCTAAAGAAACTGTGGTTCATCTACACTATGGAATACTATGCGGCTGTCAGAAAGGATGAAATTATGAAATTTACCTGCAAATGGATGGACATGAAATCAAATATAGTCAACTTGAGGATAGAGCAATTGTTACTGCTCAGAATGGAGTATATGACTTAGAATGAATGTGTCATCTTTTGATTGCAAGTAGAGAGAAAAATATGCCAGTCTCTGGGGAGATTACTTAAAGGACACGTGCTTTGCATGCAAGAGAGCCAGCTCAAGTCCTGGAACCCATGTCTGACTCTCTGCTGGGAGCAGTCTCCAAGTATTGAACCGACTGTAGCTCTTGACCACCACTGCTGTGTCCACACCTTGCCATCCTCAAAAATGCGTCTGGATTTTATTCAAGTACCCCATATGGTCACCCTCACACCACCAGAAGTTCTCCTAAGTCAAGCCAATGTGGTGTGAGCACAGTTGGGTGTGACCCAACTTCCCAGCCCCCAAAATAATATATTTAACATACCTCCAATATGCAAGTGTGCAAAACATGTCTTTTTACAGCATCAGAAAACTATACAAAACAATGAATTATGGACCCATACTATCTCCTCATCTGAGAGTGATGGCAGCTATTAAAATACTCGTGGTTTTTCTTATGCACATGGTGCATATTTTAAATTTTCCTCCAGATTCAGCTGCCATAGAAAAATGTGATTTCAAGAAAAAAGGTATCAGTGTCTAAACTTAAGCAACTAGATAATTATCCCAAAGAGTTACACTTGTATGACAAAATGCATTTTGACCAAAAAAAAATTTTAATGAGTTATTTTATTATTTTATTCCTTAGAAGAAACTTATCACTCATTGATAATTTATTCTAAGTTTAAATTGTTTCACAAGTTTTATGAACCTAGACAAGAAAGGTTTATCTATTTTTTGAATAATTCTTATGGGGTCAAACCAAAAAAGGAAAAAATAATGATGAATGTAATTGCTTCTATTAGATTTTAAGCAGTAATGAATTTACACTACATTGTGTGAAGTCCTTTTGGGGGGTGTTTTATTGTAAAGCATGAGTTTATCAATGGGCAAGATAATAACATACTTGTGTGCTTTAAATAAATGCTTCAATTATGAGGAGAAATAACCATTGTGATAATATAAAGATATACAAAGTGAAATTCACCTTCTCAAAAATAACATTTTAGAATTGTTTTAAGAGAGTTCATCCTTTGAATAATATAATATAGACTATGTGATGACATCTAATTAGCATATCCTCCTTCACTTGATGGCTTATTTTTTAATAAAACATCTTTTATAAGGATTTTATTATAATCACTTAGCATAATTTTAATGAACTATAAAACACTTAATTCACTGGTTGAATGAAGCATTTTTAATAAGAATTTTGGCATGGATATTGTTCATTTAAACTGGAGAACACTTTCAACTCTGTAAGTCTGCAGGGCGTAGTTAAACCTGGCGCCTTGGATGACATGTTAAAAATGCATCACTGAAAACCTCTAAGTGCTTTCATTTCAGAAATGGTAGAGAAACAGATTAACACATTTTTAAGTCTCTCACAGTCAGTCAGACTTAGTGGGGGAAAAGTCATTATTAAACAATTATCTAGTCCTTTCTACAAAGATTTCATATTCTGATAATCAATAGGAAATTATTAAAACCTAAAAAAAGTCATTGGCCACAGACTGTCCCAACCTTGAGTGACCAAAATGTTCTTTGGTGGCTCAGTTTGAATTATTCAGCATATGTTTTTGAGAATAAAAGGATGCTTACATGGCCTTTAAAGAAATGTAAAATTATTGTTAAAAGCCCTGAATTGGTAAACTACCAAATTTATATTACTTAGAAATTGTGGAACATCAGCTTCATAAGTGAGAGTTCCAAAAGTCTTAGTCAGATTTCAATAGTCTGAGCTTTCAAAATGCAGCAATAAACATAAGATGACTAATATGAACATTTCTATTATTGAGGATCTCATTTTGACTTGATTAACCAAACTCTGAAAATCGGTACTAAGTTTTTCAAATAGAGATTTTTATCATAACACCAGTAAATATTTGATAATCTTAACAAAATACATGAAGCTATAATTGAATTTTATATTGGGATTATTTTTGCTGTTTTGACAATATTTCCCTTAGGTATAGCATACATTTTTATGTATTATAATTCATAACTATAGGGATTTGCTCTAGCAGTAGCATACAGTTATTTGACTGCCCTTGTTGAATTTTTAAAATGTTTTGAGTTCTTTAGGGAGCAAATCTGGATGAGTTGGCACAAAGAGAAAAGGACAAAATGTAATCTCTGGCAGAGGAGGGTTTTGTGATGCTGCCACGCAAGGTCTAAGAAGTGTAATTGTAGAGTCACTCGTGAGCCTTCACATTCCTGATGAGTGTTATTAAATAAGCTCATGGTTTCTCAAGACCCTGTCAGAAATGATCAAAAGGAATGCATTAAAATCTCTTGACTCCAGGATAATGGATCTAAGAGTTGATTCACAAGGCCTTCTACTTCAAAGATACAAGGGCGGATATATAGTGTTGATGATACAATATCTAACGTACATGTGTTTAGTGCTTACACGCATATACGTTAAATGAGCGTTACTGAAGATTTGCTTTTTTTCAAGTCTCCTAAATGCTCATCATATAACAAATCATATTTTTGTGAGGACCATGTTTTTGAAGCTCTGTTTTACAAATCGAACTATGCTTGTGTTTATACACACATACTTAAAAATACATGCACACTCAAATCAACATAAAAGATTAAAGGTTAAATTTATAAAAAAATTAAAAGCAAAGAAGGGGTAGGAATTCAGTTACAGGGAGTTCATCTGGGGAGCTGAGATTCTCTTCAGTAGCATTTGAAATGACAGCTAAAGTTGTACAAGACTTGTGTGTATGGTTAATGAGTACCAATTGTGTGCACACATATTTAAGTAAGCAAAAAACACAAAAAAACCCACTAAAGTAGCATTTCATCATGAATTTCTATATCTTTTCTGTTCCTATTTTCAATGACATAACTAACACTAGGTTGGTCAACTTGAATGCATCCATGAGACAGAGCTTTGATAATAGTGGTAGTGCTCTCACCAGGAAAGTCTCTGTAAACTGTTTACTTATAGATTTACTTTCGTTCCTTCTTAAATGCAAAAGAGGCTTTGATAAAAGGAGCTGGTGTGTCTGTAGCAAACATGATGTGCTATCAGGAATGTCACCTGATTTGACTTTTACTTTCTACTCTCAGGCTTCACAATTTTCAATCCATTGTAAATGTTTTGAATATGAATGAATTACTGAATTAAAATGCCAGGCATGGCATTTAAAGACTTTACATATAAAAGCTAATAAAACTATATCACTTTTAGTAAGTTTAGAGATTTATCCTTATTCATCTGATAACAAATTTGTCAAAGATTTCTATTATCTAGTTTATGTACAGAAAATCAAAATGGCATAATGTTCATTTGTTAGAGGAAAAAAAATCAACTGTTCTTTAGTTTATTTCTTAGAGAAAAAAATTAAGCTTATAATCAGTATCAAACTTTATATACAATTAAATTTTAGATTTTCTATCCTTGAGAAATTTTCTTAGTATATGTTTTGGTTTTTAAATTTCATCACCCTGCCATTACAAAGTTATTTATTCATGATTGGGTTTCAGACATACAGTGTTTCAACACCAATCCCTTCACCAGTGTCCACTTCCCTACACCCGTGCTCCCCACCATTTGCTTCCCACCCACCAGTCTATTTCTAAGAGAGACAAGAGATCTAAGCAAGACACTACCAATGGATCTTGACACTTTCATAAATTTAGTAAATTTTAATCCTCAGTAGAAACAGTTCACAAGTTCATTATTCACAAATTTCCACAATAGCTTTGAAATTTTCCTTTATCAATTTTTTACTGTTTTTTGTTTGTTTTGCTATTATTTCATTATTTTAGTACTTTGAAAGGGGAGGGGCTCATCCAAATTTGCTCAGGGCTTACTCCTGCCTCAGTGCTCATGGATCAGTCCTGCCCCTGCTCAAAAATATGCACTTCTGGATATTGAAGCTAAGTTGGCCACGTGCAAAGCAAGCACCTTCCACCTATTCTGCTATCTCTCTATCCTACAACATAGCACTTTAAAAGAGACACTTTCATTCACCAATCTCTTGTCTTGATAGAGACTGAGTATAACTAAATATCTACATAGAAATTTAGATGAATACCTGGGGAGTAGAGAGAGAACAGGAATTAAAGCATTTGCTTCCCATGGGTCCCTCTGTTGTGACTGGTTAACCACAGCATTGCATATGGCCCAAGGAGCACCACCCAGCAGTCATTACTGATCCAAGTAGAACCCCGACCACCTACCACGTGTGCACCCCACCAAAATCAAAAGCAAATCAAATCTCTGCAATTTATGTGGTTTATTCTTTTTATCTTCAATTAAAATTTTTTAAATATTTGGTTTTAGGGGGCCGGAGCGATAGCCGAGCGGGTAGGGTGTTTTGCTTGTACGCAGCCGGCCTGTGCCAGCCTGAGTTCCATCCCCGGCATCCCATATGGTCCCCGAGCACCGCCAGGAGTAATTCCTGAGTGCAGAGCCAGGAGAAACCCCTGAGCATTGCGGGTGTGACCTAAAAAACAAACAAAAAAAAATGGTTTAGAATTCATGCTTGTAATGCCAGGACTTTTATTATTGCTGTTGTTGCTATTATCATTAATGCTATCATTACTGTTACTATTATCTATAGATACTGTAGAGAAAGGCAGGTTTTGGCTAGTCTGTTGTTAATGGTCATGCAAGTAATGAATGGTAAAAAGGATCAAGGATCCATGGGAAAATGATGTTGTTTCATTTGAAATAAAGCACTAAGTGTAACGAGAATGTAAGGTGTAAAATAAAATTTTATTTGATGAATAATGACAGTAGTAATTAAATATGGTAAGAAAAGTCATAGTGGCTTGAGTCATCCCAGCTATCGCTAATAATTGTGTCTTGATTCTTATAGAGAATAGCCCAGTGATACTGGCTTGGGGTATAGGGCTGGGCCCTATCCAGCCATGCTCACTGTCTCTGCTGGGGAGCCATGCTGGGGATAGAGCTCAAAGATGCCTGTGTTTTAGGAATATGAACGCTCAGATTTCAACAACAAAACCTACATTATCAATCTTGATCGTTAACATTCTTCCTTAAAAATGTCCTCTTATTTTCTCTTTCCAAAATATTGGAATTATTAGGTCAGTTACCCTCAGTGTTCATCCCAAGACTGTCAAGTACAGACTTGGCATGCTTTCCATCTTGATGTAGGCAGGCAGACAGGAGCGTGCCCTGCATGGCAATGAACTGTCGCCCTTAGGCTATCACCTTTTGGAACCAGGAATGAAGACTTGATAGGACCCATTAATTAACAATAGACCCTAAGGAAGCTGGATCCACCTTCTTCTGCACAGCCCTTAAACCCCCATCAATTTTTGATGGCCCAGCAAAAGATTCCAGAGCATTCCAGCCCAAAGGGATAAAGCCCCCTTTGGAAATCAGTCGGGCTTGCTCACTCTCCACCTCTGGAGCAGCCTGCATCTCCCCTCTTGAGATGTGCACTCTCTCTCTTTCCCTACTCCTTCCCTGTCCTAAAACCTCCTTAATAAAATCTATTTTACTTCACTGCTCGTCAACTCCTGAAAATTCTTTTTCAGCGAGGAAGATAAGAACCCTGAGGAAACCCTGGGTAAGGCCTAGGACTGACTTTCCTTTCCTGCAAAGAGCAATTTGTCACTCCAGCCTGAGTCTGTTGCTCCCCGAGAAATCTCGGGTGGTGGGGATCAACTCCCATGCCTAGAGATCAAGCACACATCTGGTGGGGCTGGTGGGGCTCAGGCCCACGCCGTGCAGGGCTCATCGCAGACTTTATCAGTCCTTAGCCTGCCCAGCAGGTCCAGATGGCAGAGGGGGCTGGGGAGAAAGTGACCATCTCTCTCCCCCTTCCGGCCTCACGTAAGCCTCCCGTGGAGTCCACCTACATCATAAGCAGTGACTTTTTAATAAGTTACTTTAAATTTTTCTCACAGATTGTTCACATGCTTGTTTATTGAAAAAAATGGGAATCAAACTGAGGAGGAATGGAAATATAAAAGAGAACATGTCTTTTTTACAATGAGAATAAGATTCTTGGAGCTATACAATAATATAATATTTTAACAAAGACTGCAAGTCTGGGGCAGAATACAGTACAGGGCTGAGAGGCTTGCCCTGCACATTGGCCAACCCAGCTTCAATCCCCCTTGCAGCATGTGGTCCACCATGCACTGCCAGGTGAGACTCCCTGAGCACAGAACCAAAAGTAAATCCTTATTTTTGATGAGTACAAAAATCAAAACATAAACACTAAAACTGACAATCATAAGTTGGCAAGTTGGCAATCTTAAGTGCCCCAAGTTCCAAATGTAGTGTGCTTTAAAGGTCTTCTTTTTCAAAATCATGCAGTTTTCTGTGAAGTGGATGGCATTAGAGGATGAGATGGTCTAAGTGAGGTCAGTGAGAAGGAAAGTGATAGACACGGGGCATCTCTCTCATATGTGGGATTAACGATACAGAGCAGGGCTAGAGCCATAGTACAGTAACATGGTCAACCTGGGTTGGATCCCCAGCATCATGTATGATTAGCCAAGTCCTCCCTGAGTAATTCCTTAATGTAGAGCCAGGAGTAAGGCCTGAACATCATGGTGTGTCCCCAAATACTTCCCCCACACACACACATACATACAAAGATACAGAGCAAGGTAGTACCAAAGAACCAGACGCAACAGATGAAGGGAACTGATCCACACAACTGAGTTTGGGGTAGAGTTGGAGTAGGTCAGGAAGGGGCACTGGGGTCCTTGGGGAAGAAGAGACATTGGTGATGAGCATAATGTTGAAGTATTGTAAGGGAAAACCATCATTAACAGATATCATTAACTGTCATTCACTATCATTAACAGCATCCCTACCAATAAATCATTTTAAGGGTCTTTAACAGAAAAATGGGGCTTGTTTTATTGTTTTGTCTTTATTATGGAAACAGATGTGGCAGTTTGATTGTCATAAATTAAAGGTATGACTATATATGAATTATCACTGTAGTGATGTTAAGGCAATGTTTAAAACTTGAAGACAGTGATCTCTGACATTAGTCATGCTTCATAACCACACTGTGCAAGTAATGAAAACATGTAATTAGTTTCATAAAGAAGTTTATTTTTTGGGGTGCTGGAGCTATAGTACAGCTGGTAGGGTGTTTGCCTTGCATGCCGCCAACCCACATTTGATCGTCAACATCCCATATGATCCCTCGAGCATCGCTAGCAGTAATTCCTGAGTGCAGAGCCATGAGTAACTCCTGAGCATCGTCGGGTGTAACCAAAAAGTGACAAAAATTAATTTCAGGGGCCAGAGATATAGTACCGTGGGTAAGGTACTTTCTTTGCATGCTGCCAACCTTGGTTCACTCTCTGGCACTCTATAGGAACCCTCAGGAAGCGACTCTGAGCCAGAGTAAGAGTAAGGTGCTTGTCTAGCATGCAGCCCATCTCTGTTACATCCCTGGCAATCCAAACAATCCCTGGGCACTACCAGGAGTGATTCTAATACAGAGCCAGGAGTAATACCTAACAACAGTCAGTTGTGGCTTCAAAACCAAAAAATTCTAAAATAAAAATAAGCAATAAATAATACTGAGTCTTAACCACTGAAGTTTTGAATTCTTTTGTTAAAAGGAGTAGATATGTTTCAAAATCTTAATATTTATTAATATATGTTTTGTTTGCTTTCTATAATAATTGTTAAGCTCTGAGATCTATTTATTAACAATTTAGAATATCAAGGTAAGTAAACTTAAAATTTACAGATACAGTACTCTAAAGATATTACTATTGATATTATATATGAATGACAGTGACTTTCATTTCTTCAAGAGAATAAAATATACACTATGCAAAAAATCCAAAACATTTTAGGATATGAATTTTTGAAGAAGTGAGTTGATTTTGTTGGATTAATTAAAAGCACCTCAAAATTTAGCTAACATTTGTCTGTTTTTAGGAACTCTCAGAAAATGAAGTGGTTGGATCTTATGTCTCAGTGAAGTCTTTCTTTTGGAGGGTAATGTCTAAATCCTTTATATTAATGGTCTTGGTTTTTCAATCTGAACAGTCGTGTCCAAAGTTGGATGTGAGTTAAGAAATTCACTTTTTTAAAATAGGCTGTCAGAGAAATATATTCATTTGTCTTCCACTAGCTTTTAGTCTGGAATCTTCTAAGTGACTGATTATTTGTTAAAATTAAAAACTTCTTACATTGCTTTACCATCAGTTCCTTATGATACCAAATGTATCTCAAATTCTGAGTAACTCAAGGTCAAGAAACTTTCCAAGCTTAAGATAGTGTCATCTCTAAAAGGTCCAATTAAGGTTCCTTTTTCCCTTCTTCTAAAATGGGATTATTTTTAAGCTATTTCTGTTAGAGACAAATTTGCTTCTATTAACTGTAATAGAAGCTTATGCTAGAACATACTATTCGGTGTTTTCTTTGAATAAAAACAATTTTTATGAATTTGAACTCTGCTTTTGATTTAGATTTTAACAAAATGGAAATTCTATAGATTTTATTTTAAATGCCATTGCAACTTAATGTTTATTCTTTCATGACTAAAATATAATGAGCTCTGTCAACCCTTTTATCTCTCCTATAACTCTTCATTGTACATGACCTGATTTATAACTAATTCACTTCCTACTTTGCTTTCAAGAGTTTTCTTTCTTTGGCAATTCACACTTAGATCATGGGTAGCCAGCAGTTGATATTGATGAAAATGATACTCTCATAAGGCTTTGCCATTTTCTTTGATTGGTCCTTAAACTGACTGAAAACTTTCTTCTTTGGAATGTCAGATGTGTTTTAGTGTCTCTGAAGCCAAGATGCAGATACTAGATTAAGTCATGAATTTCCTTGAAGAAGAAATTAGTATAAGCCATATCTCATTGTCCCTACACTCACCATTTACAAACTTCATTTTATCAGTTTCTTTTAGCTCTTCTGGTGGCTGACTTCACTGAAGTTATTCTGCATATTTGCAAAAGTTATATTTATGTTCTTGAATCATCCATGAACATACAGAGTAGACTCTTAAACTGCAATATTATCTTAAACAGAAAATGACTTCTTGTAAACGTTTTTTATTTACAAGAAATTTTGCAAAAATTTCTTTCTTCTTTAAGACCCACAAGTCTAGTAACTTGATATGACACACATGTTTGCCAGGAGTAGAATTCAAAGGTCTTCGTACTGAATTTGTTCTTAAGACAGCAATTCGGTTGTCTGGTCATTGTGGGTTGAAAATGTGCCAGAGTGAGTTGATCGCTGTGGGTTGATCAGCTCATCAAAAGTACATTTTAATGGTTTCCCTTTCAAATGATTCTTTCAGTATCTTCTTTCCACTATTTCAAAATCAGTCTTCCTTTCCTGTGGTGTTTGCTATTATATTCAACTTTAAATATTCTTTATTAACCTTTCTCAATCTCCTAAACCATCATTTTTAAAAACATTCAAATTTAAATTAGAATTATTAAAAAATATTAGGTTCCTTGATATCTTATGTTTTTTTTCTGGGCCGATCCTAAGTGACAGATTACCTCATATAGAAGGCACATTCAAATAATTTATTTTCCTGATGAGGAAACTAAGCAAGAGATAAGATGTTTTATCTGAAAATACCTGTATACTATGAGCAGACCTAATTTTTCTTTGTCTATAGTAGAAAAGAATGTATATTTTGGGACTTGGGGAACTTAAAACATCAGAGTTCATTTTCATATTGATGTTGAATGGAGATACCAGCTTACAAATAGAGTGACCCTGTAGTTTATCTATACTAATGCCTTTTGAAAGTCTTCTTGCATTATATTACTCCTCTCTGCAAATCTGTGAGCTGCAATTAATTAGTGTTTTCGAGAACATTATGTTACTGAGTTTGATATTAAGTTTTATAAAATCAGAAAAGCAGTGACCAGTTCCACTTTGGATGAATAAGTCATTCCGTTACTCTCTAAAAGGTCACTCTAGGGGCCCGACTGATAGCACAGCAGGTAGGGTGTTTGCCTTGCATGCGGCCAATCCAGGTTTGATCCCCGGCATCCCATATGGTCCTCTGAGTACCACCAGGAGTAATTCCTGAGTGCAGAACCAGGAGAAACCCCTGAGCATTGCTGGGCGTGACCCCTAAAAAGCAAAAAAATAAAAAATAAAAGGTCACTCTAATAGAAAATTAGCCTCATTGTCCTTGGCTAAACAGTCTCATAGACTATCAGACTATCTGAATTCTGATAGACTTTTTAGAGACATATGTGAAAGGAGGCTTTATATAGAAGAAAAAACCCCATACATGAACAAGATATGTCAGCTTTGTTGGTTAAATAGGATGTTATCAGAATGAAAAATTTTTAGCTTCTTTATATGGATCAAATCATGTTCCCAAACTGAGAGAAACTGAGTGCAACTGAATCTCACCGAAGGAACGCTCAGTGAATATTAGTGCTACTTCCTATCTCTCAGTTTTCCCAAGAGAAAAAACTGGGTAAATAAAAAAACTGAGGTTATAGTAATTTTCCAAAAGTGTAACAACATAATGTATCAAAGCATAGTGCAAAATATTGAGCAATGGTGTGGAAATTACTATGGTACTCATGACAGTAATAATTGTGCAAAGTAAATTGGATTTCATTAAGGAGTATAACTTCCCCTTAAAAATATCAATTAGGTAGCCATCTTTCAAATGTTTAGCACAATCAAATGCTTTAAAAACTACCTCCATTGAGACATTTAGATTTTGATCAATGAGCTCATTGAACTAACCATCTTATGAATGTCAGTTTATAGCTGTGTTGCTGACTAACTGACAGTATCAGGTACAGAACTAGTCCAGAGGCTCTGAACTCCCTTTAAGCCTTTCTTCCAACTACTTCTTGCTCTGCCCTTAGGCAAGAGAGAAGCCAACTCTTCTCTCTCTGCTCCTCTAACTCTATCCTGTCAGACTCTCTGCTCCTCCAACTCACTCCTGTTCTCAGTTGAGACTGAGAACCCAGTCTCAACTGACAACTCAACTGCTTTTCCAACTCTTTTATGTCCCCCATAATTTGGATATTGGTCATCCCTTTAAGAAGTACAAGCCATCCTTTAAGGGTCTCTTGAATCTCTTAAAGGGATCCAACATATGAGAACATTGTAGTTTATGAAAGAGCTATTCTAATATTATTTAAATAGAGATGGCTTAACTATATTTCAAGATATAAAGAAATGGATCACATATAAATGGGCAAAGAAGAGCAGAAAGTACAAAACACTCCTGAGTAATGATAAATACTCACACTATAAAGCACCTCTTTATAGTGGTCTCAAATGAAAACTTAGTTGAAAGAAAATCTAATTGACCCAAAAGAGGACCAAGTGTTGCCTTTGAAGAAGACCAAGAATCACCTATGCAAACAAGAATGTATCTCCCATTGTAGTGCTTGTGGTCTGAATACCTGAATTATATTTCACATGCACACAGCAAGAGTTAAAGCATCCTTCTCATCTTTATTGTGAAAGATATTTAGAAAAAATATTTTTAACTTTTAAAAATCTCAAAAATAAATCCTTATGGAAAAAGTCAATACTCATTATTTCTTTTTCCTATTATCAGTGAAAAACTTGTAAAATGACTTTAGCAAGCCAACAAGATTAAAGTATATATGATTTTCTATTAGTTTTATATTTTGAGCAACTACAAGCTTCAGAACTTTTCTTTTTTAACCACCATTAAATGAGACAGCATTTTACAAACAAAAATACCTTCCTGGCACTATAAAGTGTCTCAAGAAGCATTAGAAATAGAAAAGAAAGTTTAGGGATTAAAAACCAAGGAATTTATTTAAGGATTATGGTGCCAGTGAATCATCTAAGAAAAAGAGGATCAAAGCTTTATTATTAGATGAGACGCTTCACACTAGGTCAGACAAAGCACTGGGAGAGTTTTCTGTTAAAGCAATCTTACTTTAAGAAGGTGGCTGGACTGTAGGGGGAAAATGTACTTGTTGGGCTTCATCTTTCAGGTGCAATTCACTAGAATACACTTCACAGGAAAGGGAAAAGCTGTAACATGGCTGGACCTGGGACTGAGATAATAATTGCTCCACACTCCAGGCTTTACAGCACAAAACAGTCATTCTAGACCAGCATTCTCTGTCTCTCTTTTTGCTTCTTTGAGTGTCTTGGAGGATCATTTGATTAAATAAAAGCGCATGCACCTTTGTGCTGTGAAAATAGAGAAAGAACTCCCTCCCCCACAAAGCTGTTGTAAGACACAATGTCTTCACTCCAGTTTTAGTGTGTTGGTCTCATTTGGAAGGATTAGCCTGTACACAGGTAATAAAATTGAGACTAACAAAAGCCAAGGATTATTTGTACACAGCAGGGAGAGAATTGTATAGCTGAGGATTTCTTTAGCCATATGTTGGGTCTCAGATTTATTTTGGGCTTTGATCTGTTTTTAATTGTAGCTAGAATAATACATCTTTTCTTGTTAGGTATACAGTATTTCTAGAATAGAATTAATTTTGTTAACTAGGAATATGAAAGTGTTCTCAATTTATATGCAAGATTCTCCAACCTCAATACCATATTAATATATGTTTGACTAATTTATTATGGTGTACAATAATTTACATGGAATATTCAGTATGTTTTACTGAGTAATATATACTAGAGTTATTATCACATGCTGGCTTTTATTTCCCTGATTAGCTTTTCTCAACAATCTCTACCTAAGGATATATAGTTCCTAATAACCAAGAGTATTATTTTGACAAAGCCTGTACTGATCAATTTATTTACTTTTCATATTTGGATTTTTTTTAAAAAATGTGATACAGTAAGGAAAAATCATCCATTACATAAAAACAACCAGATTCAAATCTCAGCTTTTCCAATTTCTAGCCATTTGACTTCAAGTGCAGTGTTCATCTACTCTGTGCCTCAGTTGTGTTTTTTTGCCTGAGAAATACTTGTCTTCAAAAAATACTAAATTATTCAAATTCTCATATATAATATCTGCTCAATAATTTTTTTGTTTGAACTGACCTGTTTCCTACTGACCTAAACTAATCCTTCCTTCTCTTTTTAAGGTGATGTCTCAGTATAATCCTAGCTGTCTAGCTGCTCTTAAAGACATTTAATACAGACTTACAACCCCACCATATTGATTTTGATTTTCTTCTAGTGTTTCATGCTCTGCTGACTCTTAATTCATTGCTTGCTGTGCTTGGTAGTAGTAATTAAAGGAGCATCAGCTTGCCTTTTGTAAGGAATGCAATAGTTGAAGGAGTTTTGTGGTGAAAAAAATTTTGTTACTTCAGTGCTATCTCTATCATAATGATAAAAATTCACTCGAGGTAGTTAATCTAATCATAATTATTGCCTGATCACCTAACATTTATTCTTAAAGAGTTCTTCATGACTTTCACATTGTGAACCATTGGTAAAATGTTTGAAAGCAGTACATGTGGGAAGGTATTCTTTATGGATTCCTCTTGCTCTGTTTCTTTCTCTCTTTTTTTTTGCTACATATGTTAGCAGAAACTAGAAATTTCAAAACCCAATCTCACTGTGTATTGTCCCAACTACTGGAGCATTATGCTACTAAAGTAGCTGGTGGTTGTGACTACCCATGACACTGGCATCAACTTCACAGTACCAGAAGAAATTTGGTCAAAGTGGCTTAAGAAGCAAAGACATAGTTCACAAGTATTTTTTAAGTGTATTCCTAAAGTCAGATCGAAATGAGGTGCTGAGAGTGACACAGCATTCCAGAATAGCTCTGATCATTCGTTTCTACCCAGGGGTGCAGCAGGCCTGCTTTTTCCTGTTCAGGGCTTCTACAGAGCAGAGCTTCAGAGTACTAGTTACCAAAACGTGCAAGTAAGTTACACCCTTTGGTTTATTTATGTCTGAGCTTGCATGCATTGTAAACTCTGAGCACTGGACCAACTAACTTTTAAATATCCATTTCCATCCTAACATCTTCTAGACACTTGGGAGAATCATTGAAATCTAAAATACTTTTTTCAAGGACACAAATAAGCAAACTAATGATTAAAAGATTAAGTGTATTAGTTAAGAACTTTCTGACACTGTATGTCATTCGCTGACTGTCTTGTACTTATCTGGTATCTTGTTTTTTTTTTAATTAAATCTGAACTTTTATGCATGTCCTAATGTGTATGGATCGCAAACTTTTGTACATGTAACAATTACATGGACATCTGTGGAAAAATACATCTGAGGCTTTGCTCTGCAGATAACATCTAGGGGAATCAGTCTCATATTTCAACAGGGAATTCACTAAATTTTGGAAACAACTACTGATATGTTGGGAGATTGTTTCTTACTTTTGTGGAGATCGCTTGAAGATGAGGTGATTCACCCTTTTATTATTTCCTTCATTTTTCTTTCTTTCCTCAAATAGAAATTGACTCTGAAAGACTACAGTTGAAACATAATCTGAACTAAACTAGTACAGCTCTAACAGGCTCATTGGACTGTGGAATATCTTTTATTTCTTAAATATTCCTTTCCCTGTAGTTTAATAATAACTTTTGGTTGACTATCAATGCCTCACTAAACATTTATCATTTAGATATATCTTATGACAAAAAATGTTAAGAAAACTAGTAATAAATTTCACAGATTTTAGAAGCTTCTTCTCTCTTGAAATGCTCCCAAAACCCAACCAATCTGCTTTCCTACTTAATAATTTTAGAAGCAAAACTAAAGGAGTTTAATTGGCTATATTATATCATGCCAGAGAGAAGATATGCTTATGATTATGATTATAGTACTCAAGAGTAGTTATGAAACATAGGGAAAAGCCAGTGTACATGTACTCTACAACATGCACTCAGACTTGGCTCAAAGCTCTGTAGAGCAAGGGCTGCTAAGCCGAAGTTCTGAGGCCATCCTCAGATTTTCTGATTGTCTCACATGAGACTGAAGAATTGGAATTTCTCCCAAGTTCCCAGTGCACATTAATGCCACTCGTATGTAGGCAGCACTTTAAGAACTTAGCTTTACCGAGAACAGCTAAGCAACAGGTGATTAGGAGATACTGTGAAAAGGATCACAGTTAGTGGTTTTCAGCATTTTGTTACATTTTGTAGTTTGATTTGTATTATTCCCTCAATGAACTCACCAAGAATTTGTCATAATAAGATGGATGAAAGTAATAAATGATTAGATTAGACAGGTTAATTTTCCTTGTTATTTTATTTACAAGTCCCTCAATACAACATTCACACATACACACACACACACACACACACACACACACACACACACAAGGACCTAGATACTACCTGGAAAGAAAGATAAGAAACTTGAGGCCCAGAAAGAACAAGATGTGTCAAGCACAGAGTCAGAAATTTCTAGAAAGATGCAGGTGGGTGTATGTATTCAGCAGTTGTCTTTTCTACAATTGATATCTTAGTATCTTAGTATCTTTCCCCTTAATCTAATTCTTTATTTCAAGTTATTACTCTATCATAGATCTCAGTATATTTCTTGAATGTACAATTAATCAAGTCTGCAGACAAATCATGAAAATTTTTTCATAGAAAGCTCCCATATTTTTTAATTTTGGAGGTTGGGCGGTCTTGTCCACTCCTGGTGGTACAAAAGGCTAACCCCAGTCAGTGCTTGGGCGTCAGACCCCTGCACTATTCAGGGAACTATGTGGATTCTGGTATTGAACCTGGGCCCCCTGCATGCAAAGCAAGCACTAAGTCCTTTTATGCTATCTCTCTGGCCAGAAAAGTACCATTTTTAAACAAAAAAAAAAATTGGAAGAAACAAAAAGTTAGAAAATGGTATCTGGTGTGCCTTTGGAATCCTTTCTTTTTCTCTTAGTCTTTCTCAGAAGTCACCTTATCCCCCCCCCATGCCTCAGCTGTACTTGTTCTGGAGGCTTCCCCTTAGCTTCCTGTTTGTGCAGGGTTTAGGAAACAGGTTCAGAGTGAAGAGCAAGCTCAGCAGGACGAGTGTCTGATTCACATGCAAGAGTCCAGCTTCTATTCCCAGCGCTCTGTGTTCCCCTAAGCTCCTCTGAGAGTCACCCCCAGCACTGAGCTGGGATTAGTCTCCTGAGCACTGCCTGTTCCCCACCCCTCGAAAAAATGAAAAGAATAAAAAATATTTGGTGGTGTGTGTAGGGAGGGGTGTTGATGGGAGATTTTTTGTTTGTTTGGGCGGGGGTATCCAGCAACGCTCATGTGTTTTTTTAAAACTTTTATTATATCACCGTGAGATATATGATTGCAAAGCTGTTCATGATTGGGTTTCAGTCATACAGTGTTCCAGCACCCAACCCTCCGCCAGTGCTCATTTCCCAGTAACAATGTCCCCAGCCCTCCCCACTCCCCAGTCTGCCTCTATAGCAGGCTCTTTTCCTCTCTTTCTCTCTCTCTCCCTCCCTCTCTCTCTCCCTTCTTTTGCACATTGTGGTTTGTAATACATACATTGAGGGGTTATCATGTATATCCATTTGCATATGTTTAATGCTCAGTTTTAGACTGGTGCTACCATTTCTAAAACTTATTGGCACACTGGTTCCTTCTCTATCTTACCTAACCTCTGTCTCCCAGACATTCGTGTTTGAATCCAACCTTTGGCAAGTCCTCTTGGCCCCTGTTTTTCCTGCCCTTGGTTATTAGTCTCATACTATTTTTTATATACTACAAATGAATGCGTCATTCTACAGCTGTCCTTTTCCTTCTGACTAATTTTATTCCACATGCTACTCTCCATGTCCATCCATTTATAGACAAATTTCCTGACTTCATTCTTTTCATAACAGCTACATAATATTTAATTGTTTAGATGTACCATAGTGTTTTTTATTCAGTTGTCTGTTCCCGGGCACTCAGGTTGTTTCCAGATTCTGGCTATTGTGAATAGTGTCAGGCGTTACTTTTGCTTCTGCCCTCAGGAATTACACCTGCCATTGCTCAGAGCTGGCTGCATGCAAGGCCAGTGTCCTGCTGCTGTACTATCATTCCATCTCCTGAATAATTTCGTAACAACAAATGGTAATATGTAAATCCTTCAAGAAGTTCACTTTGTTCCTGTGAAAGCATACAGATTCTAATTCCTCCGCCTGTTCACTCAATAAGACAGGGTCTAGTTTCAGGAAAAACAGGAGGAGAAAGCAACAAGAGTTGCAGAAATATTGACACTAAAGAAGGCTGGGAGCTAAGGCTGGAGCGCAGATTGCGTTTAGGATGGCTAGGTTTAATCCCTGGTAATGCTTGTGTCTCTGAGTACTGGAAAGTCGCCACTGTACACTGCCGGGTGTGTGTGTGTGTGTGTGTGTGTCTGTGTGTGTCTGTGTCTGTGTGTGTCTGTGTGTGCCTGTGTGTGTGTGTGTGTGTGTGCACGCGTGTGTCTGTGTGTGTTCATCCCCCACCCCACCCCCTGCAGGGAGAGGGAGGTAAAAAAAATGTTAAAAATAAACAAAGGAAGGGGGCCCTGAGCAAAAGCCCAGCAGGTAGGGCGTTTGTTTGCCTTGCCCTTGCTGGCCGGGGTTCAATCCCCAGCATCCCATATGGTCCCCTGAGCACCACCAGGAGTAATTCCTGAGTGCAGAGCCAGGAGTAACCCCTGAGCATTGCCAGTTGTGACCCAAAAACGCAAAAATAAATAAATAAATAAATAAATAAATAAATAAATAAATAAAATAAACAAAGGAAAATCCTGAATGAGCATTGCTAATTGAAGATACTGTGTAATCTTGATTGTTTCCAAATCTTGTTGAACTGAGAAAGAGAAATGTTGCTAGAGTGCAGAGAGTCTCCTGTGTGTTCATCATCGCCATGAAGGTTTGTAAATATAAGTTCATGTATTCATATGATGGAAGGTAGAAGAGGGGTTCCTGTATTAGTCACACAGGGAAATCATACTGCAAGTCAAACTAATCAACTGAAAAATGCCTATTGGCAATATTATACTTAAATAATTGTTTTTCAGTATAGGAGTCTCTTGCTTAAGGAGTTTCACTGGAAGAAGCTAGGGAATAGATTTTTTATGCATATTCCTTATTTCGTAGAGCTTTACTTAATATTTTATAGATTTTTCCATATAGTGCACAGAACATTTTATAATTCATTCATTTATTCAATACTTTTTGCAGATACCTGGTGTCATTGTATAGTTATTACAATTTAAATTGTTTTATTATACCTCAGAGAGATATAAAATTACAAAGATGTTCATATTTAGGTTTCAGTCATACAGTGTTCCAACACCATCCCTCCGCCAGTGCCCTTTTCCCACCACCACTGTCCCATTAATCCTCCCCCCAGCCTTCCTCTATGGCAAGCACTTTTCCTCTTCTCTCTCCCCCCCTCTCTCCCTGCCTCTCTCTCTTTCTCCCTGCCTCTCTCTCTCTCTTTCTCTCTCTCTCCTTCTCCCTCTCTCTCCCCCTCTCTCTCCCTTCTCTTACACATTGTGGCTTGCAATGCATACATTTAGAGGTTATCATGTATATCCTTTTCCCTTCTTTCAATGGTCAGTTCTAGGCTGGTATTATCATTTACAATAATTATAAGCACACTGGATATAAGGTTTTAAGTAGCTGGTTGAAGTCAATGTCCAGTATTTATTTGCCTAAACCACAAAGGGCATGATTGGCCTTACTTTCTAATTATGTAGGTTTTTAATACTTTTTCATTCTAAAATTGTATTTCAATGGGGGTTATTATGTGGGGTTATTATAGCTCCATATTCTTCTCTAAAACAGTCCTTTATTCTTGAAAGGATTATCTGAAATTTCACCCTCTTTATCACTTCTTTCATTCTTTCATATTACATACCTTAACACACATTTCAAATGCAAAGTTTAGAACCTGTTTTTCTTGACTCTGAATTAGAGGCAATCGCAAACAGCAGCAGAAGTGATTGGCTTAATTGATTGATACTAAGATCTATTCCTGAATTATACAGAAAGTAATATGGTAAATCTTAGAATTCAAAAGGTATGGAAAGTTAATTGGTATCATAAAATTTTAATGGATTATTTTGATCCAAGAAACCCTTGGCTTAAACAAAATCTTCTGTGGAAATTCAGTGAATAAAACAGAGGGAAACCTCAGAGTTCAGGACGTCCCATGAAAGCTGCAGGTATATGGGAAAACTGCATTTCCATACCCAGTTCAAGCTGCCCTTGAAACACATGGCGGTGAAGAATGTACAGGCATAAACTTTGGATTTGCTCCTCTATAAAGCAGGGAATGGTGCAATATAACTTAGAAAATTCTCAACAAAAGGATCAAATGTAAAATGTATTGTTCTGGGGGAGGGGGTGCAGGGAGATAGTTTTAAAAGCCGGGGTGCAAGACAGGCATGTGGAGAACCCGGTGCGATGCTGGGAACCAGAGTCCGCCAAGAACTGCACAACGTGATACACCAGCAACGCTGCTAGCGCCTTCCTCCTCCTGGATTGAGCATACTGCATCTCCAGGCTCCAGCGCAGGAAACTCTGGCAGCCAGACTACATATATATTTTCTTTTGACGGTCATCAGTCTTCATTTTCTTAATAATAGCACCCTGAAATATATGACTTTTGATGATGACAAACAACAATGGGCCTGGCATTATTGTACTATAGAAAAAAAAAGAATAGGAATACAAAATAGGAAAAGGGAGTTATACAAAACAGATCTTAAAATGTCAATGTAGTACCAGTCCATAAATTAGAGTAAGAGTATATTGAGATTGTGGAGACTGTTGAATTTTTTAATGAAGTGACATGCTTGGCAATGTGAGGGAAGTGGCTATTTTATATGACTGATTGATGCTGAATCTAAATGCAATATAAATGTAAGGGGGTTTAACATTTTAGTTACTTTTTATGCTACTCAATTCAAATTATATGGTCATTTTAATATAATTGTTAATTTTATAAAAGCCTAATTTTGTTTACTATATTAAGTGTTGCAATTTAGAATTGAGCATAATAATAATCATTACAGGAAATGTTCAATTATTAGAATGAGAAATCCAGAAACAGATCTGCCAATGTAAATCACATATGTCATTTTAAAGAAACATTTCAATATTGTGATTCAAGTTTTGTCAGCAAGGAAAACATCTTGGGTGGACATATTGGTCTTATTTTGTGTTTTGTAAATCTCAAATAGTACTTAAGTAAGTTGAAATTCAATTATCTTCTAATGTGGTAATAAAGGAAATTCCCAATTATCTAAATTGAACTTGCAAGTCATCTTAAAACTAAAAATAACTTGTAAAATCTATTTTTGATATGAAAGCACAGAAATTTTGATGAACAAAAGGTGAAATTCAAATACAATAGTATGAGGCCTTTGATATTTAGATTTGTTATACATATTTGACACATGTAAATATTCTCTGATATCTTCAAGTATCTACATCTTGTCATTTTCAAATGGGAATAACTAGACGGATTTCAACACTCATTTCTTTTACACAATCTCTTTAAAAGTATCATGTTATAATCCTAGCATTTTTGTTAACATAAATGATTACTAAATTCTGAAAATGTAACTGTTTCTTGTTTTTGAAAAAGTGAACAGCTAGGAAATGATTAATGCCAGATGAAGTATTTTGATTCAAAACACAATAAACCAGGGCCAGAATGTGGCTCAAGAAGTCAAGAATATATATGTCTTGATGGGAGAGACTATGGGTCCCATCCCTGGCACTGCAGGGTCCCTCAGCACTGCCAAATATGATCCCACAATAAAAAATATATATAATAAACTAACTACATTTTCCTTTGCCAAAGTTTCAGACCCAAAGTTTACGTCTGTCCGACCTACACAGAAAGTCACACCTGTGGCGGGAATAGTCAGCATCACACTGATTGAGGGCCGAGATCTCAAAGCGATGGATTCAAACGGGTTGAGTGACCCCTATGTGAAATTCCGGCTTGGACATCAGAAGTACAAAAGCAAGGTGACTTCCTCTTCATGTTTCTGCTAGTGTTTGTGAGGCACTGGTCGGTTAACAGCTATGATGTGGAAGATGCTTTTTGAACTGTGAGCAGATCTTCTTTTGAAAGATATTCCAGAAAACAAGATTGATGGTCAGATTAAATTCCTTACTTTCTATACTACCTGACTTGGGTAAACTGCTTCTCAGCATCTTAGTTTCTCCATCTGTAACACACAGTGATAGCAATAACCATCTCTTAAAAAAAAATGGACTCAATGGATAGGCACTTGTTCTGCACACAGCCGACCTGGTTTGATCCCTGGCACCCCTGAGTGTAGGGTGTAGAAGTATAGAGACAGGAGTAAGTCCTAGACACTTCTAGGTGTGACCTAAAAACAGACAAACAAAAACAACAACAAAAAAAAATGAGAAGGAAAATCCTTGATTAAGGCTAGAGAGATAGTTCAGTGGTTAAGATGCTTGCCCTGTGCTGGCCAACCTGGATTTCATCCCTAGTCCCATATATGATTGATCCTTAAAACCCAGCTAGGCACCGGAGCGATAGCCCAGCTGGTAGGGTGTTTGCCTTGCATGCGGCTGGCCTGTGCCAGCCTGGGTTCAATCCCTGGCATCCCATATGGTCCCCGAGCACCACCAGGAGTAATTCCTGAGTGCAGAGCCAGGAGTAACCCCTGAGCATAGCGGTGTGACCCAATAAATAAATAAATAAATAAATAAATAAATAAATAAATAAATAAAATGCTTTACTTAAAAAAAAACAGCTAGGATTTTTTTTTTTTTTTTTTGCTTTTTGGGTCACACCCGGCAATGTCAGGGGCTACTCCTGGCTCTGCCCTCAGGAATTACTCCTGGCGGTGCTCAGGGGACCATATGGGATGCCAGGGATCAAACCCTGGCTGGCATAGGCCGGCAGCGCATGCAAGGCAAATGCCCTACCCGCTGGGCTATCGCTCCGCCCCCAAACACAGCTAGGATTAAGCCATGAACAGCACTGGGTGTGCCTCCTTTCTTCCCAAAAATAAGGGAGAAAAGGAGAAAAGAAAAGTGCTGGACAGCGTTGATTCCTTCTAATACATTGGTTATTATTATTACTATTACAGCTGACAGTAATATCAGTATTACAATGAGCATCATTTTATATGTGGAAGGTCTTTGTATATTACTTTGAACTATTTTATTCAAACTAACTTGCACCAAGGTGTATTTGAACCAAGGGTTTCTAAATACATGTACTTAGAAATCAAAGGGTCAAGTTCTTGCTGCCACTATTAGCAGTATACCATAGGTACAAATTTGCCTTCCCATGCCCTTATTTCTCCATCTGCAAAACTAGAGTTAAAATAATGCAACAAAGCTTTAAGAATAAGTTAATATGTGTTATATACATAAAGAACTTGGAATAGTGGTGAACTCCAAATAAGTACTCAATAATCCATAGAGGAACAGTAACAGTAATAGTTATAGGTACATTATATACATACAGGATATGTATATAATTATACATACACTACATTATAGCAGTAGTTTTTCTTTTAAATATTAGTATTGCCATGTTGTTGATAGAAGTAATAATTAGTAAAGGTCATAGTAGTCCCAGATACTATGTAGGGTGTCAGAGATGTGCTTAGCTGACTTATGTCCTAACCAAATATGGCGGGTTCTGGTCCTGGCCCGCCACCCCAGCAGAGCCTCGCAACAAGCCAGGCGACACTCCCACTCCATGAGGGCCTCCATTTTCCACATCCAGACTTCCCCCTCGTCAGAACTCCACCCAGCAGACCAGCCTATCACAGCCCGCCTAGCGCGGCCACTTGCGGCTGCGCCATTCATCAATAAATGCTGGATTTAGAGATGACTACAAGAGTATGCCACCCGCACGGCAGAGCCTGGCAAGCTACCTGTGTTGTATTTGTTATGCCAAATGCCAGTAACAGTTATAGACCTCATTCCCATGACCTGATGGAATAGTTTGAGGCTCTTTATGTTCCTGGAGCAAGCAGGTGCCCTTGAGCTCTACTTGCATGAGACAGGACATATGGAGATGCTACTGGTGCCCGCTCGAGCAAATTGATGATGAACGGAAAGAGTGATAGTCAGTTTTTATAGCTGGTCTGTAAATGACTGGGGATGGCAGGCCACATCCTTCTTGTACTTTAAATCAGATTTTACATTTGTAGAAATATCTTCACCTTTGTATTATCATTTTTGTGGATTTTTATTCAAATGGGCTTAGCTTTCTTCTGGCCTAGTAAGTTTTTATCAATATCCAAGGTAGCAATATCACAGACTGATAAAGAGCTGCTTGCAAGCTAATTACTGCATATTAAGCACCTATGTGGAAAGGAAAGGTTTCATTTCTGACCCGGAGGAAATCTTATCAGGAAGACAATCCTAGAAAAGAAAATTGAAAACTATTCTCTTTATGGCCAAATAGGTAAGACAGAACCACTCCCCCAAAATATTGTAGGATTCCTCTGAGCCCAATTATAAGACTTTTGAATTATCATAGCATCCATCCAATACGTTTTTTCTGTCTCCCTGGCTCAATAACCTACTTTAAAGAAACTAATGATTCCAAAAATAGATGCCTGTGAACACTTCTATCTTGCCCTTTATCAATTAACATCATTTTCATGTTCTAGTAGTCTTAAAACATGACTTATTTTTATGGTTCTGCTCTTTAGGTGTGAAATATGAACCCAGCTATGGACATGTGTCTCTCTTTGCTCTTTCTTTCCATGATCTACTGCTGATTAATTTCAGATTATGAACTTTAAAAATTGTGATTAATTTGCATTGCCTTTGCACATAATGTACTTCAATGCTTTCAAAATCTTTACATCTGGTGAACTGTCTTTTATACACTGTAAAGAGCACAGCCACTTTACGCATTTTTTGCTGTAAAGAAAGTACAGAGAAATCAGCATGAATTTTAAAAAACGATTTAATATGGCTTATTTTATTCATTGATTCACCAGTTATCTCATCTGCATACTTAAATTTGAAAATTTTCACTTCACACATCTTTCTTGTATGTGACTGTACAGTATTACACACACACATTATATTAATTCATAGCATTTTTGGCCTGTTGTTTGGGGGGAAAACACCTAATCAAAGACTTGAGTTAGTCTATACACTAAAGCATAAAAACTTTACACATCTGGATTTATTCCCATGTGAAATGAAGCCAAGTAAAAGTTACTTGCTGTTCTGCCTGTACTACAGAAATTCCTTGTCTGGGGGCTTGCGGCATAATACAGCAGGTAGGGTGTTGGCCTTGCACGTGGCCGACAGGCGTTCAATCCCCAGCATCTCATCTGGTCCCCTGAGCACTGCCAGGAGTAATTCCTGAATGCAGAGCAAGGAGTAACCCCTAACCATCGCTGAGTGTGACCCCAAAATACGAACAAAAGCCAAAAAAGGAAAAAAATTCGTTGTCTGCTGTTTTTAAGTTTTCATATATTCTGCCTAGTATTTGCCTATGTATGGTATAAGGAAAGAAGAGCCTGAAACTTTCCATTTTTTAACTATGAGATGGCAACCTATTTATACTTTTATGCATTAACTTATGCTGTAAAACAAGTGCTAGTATCAGTGTGAAGTATTTCTCTTTTAGACTGTTGCCTTCTTTTTCTATGTAATTCAGATCTCTTCTAATATTTAAGATCATGAGAAAGTGCCTTTTGTTTTTAAAAACAGCTTGTAAGGGACTGAGAGCTAATTCAGTGGATAGGACTCTTGTCTTGCACATAGCCAACCTGGGTTCAATTGCCAGCATCCCATATGAACCCCAGGCTGGAGAAGTTTCTGAGTGCAGAGCCAGGAGTAACCCCAATTATTACCATGTGTAACCCCCAAAAAACCAAACACTAGATCACTAGACATCCCGTTGTTGATCGATTTCCTCGAGCGGGCACCAGTAACATTTCCATTTGACCCTATCATGTGCCAGTGTAGCCCAAAACACTACAGACACAGAAAAACCAAACAAACAAATAAAAACTGCCTTTAAGATCTTTTCAGATGGTATATAGTATTGTGCGAGGCTCTGGGTTTTACCCCCTGGCACCTCAACACAAGAATGAAAGGTGAAAAATCAGATTTTATACAGTAAAGTTGCTAGCAATCTAATAACTCCCTACAAAAGTGTCCAGGAGCTTCTGCTCTAATTTTATATTTGTGTGTTTTTCTATAAAATACAAAGTTTGATTTTTTTTATCTCAAGTTAATTATTTGAGACAAAATCTTGATGAAATAATAATGATATTTGATGTTTGGTTTTCCAGATTATGCCAAAAACTTTGAATCCTCAGTGGAGGGAACAATTTGATTTTCATCTCTATGAGGAAAGAGGCGGAATCATTGATATCACTGCATGGGACAAAGATGCCGGAAAAAGGGATGATTTTATTGGCAGGTTTGTGCAATGTGTTATTTTTGATTCATCCTTGGAGCGATGAATTTAGTGAGAAAAAATATTTGCTTGGAGTCTGGTTACTGTCATTGATCTACCATAATGGGGCGCTGCTTGGGTGAACTGAGAAATAAATTTGAGCACTGACCAGTAGGTGGCAGTTTTGACCAGTTGATGGATAGGCTTTTGGCATTCGATATCCAGAAACTTTCTCCAGATATAAAAAAGTAATAGTGTGTAAAAGTTATGGGAGTTATGAAATTGGATTATTATTTGATATAAAATCTCTTAAAAGATTATATTCAGGGTCTGGAAAGTAAAATGGAATAATATTTCTTCCATAAAGCATATTGTGACCATAAAATGTGTTATTTCTGATCACAAAGTGGACTCTCAGTAATTTCCTAGGACTTTGTATATCTGTAGAGTTCCCAAGTTTCAGTAAAGGAAACATATAAGGGCAGGTCCATGTTAATTGGGTGATGCTTTAAATAAAGTAATATTCTGAGGTTTGCATGACGTTGCTCCACAAAGTCAATGTTACATTGCATGACTGCTTGAATCACATGAGTTGGCAATAATCTTTTTTGCCTAAAATATCATTTCTCATACTTTGAGCTAATATGTCTTTGTTGCAAAATACATTAAAACTTTATTATACTGATGTAAAAGGGGATGTACAGAAAAAGATTTTAGTTTAGAAAGTATCTTCCTGGGCTCAGAGAAACAGTGCAGGAGCTAAGGAGCTCTTTTACATGCAGCCTTCCTCATTTCGATCTCCAGCATTGCACAGGACCCCTAAGCATTGTTAGGGACCACTCCTGTGCACTGCTCAGTGTGACCCCCAAAACAAAACCTCAAAAAAGAAGAAAAAGAAAATTTCTTCTTCATTGCAATTCACATGAATTCTAAGTCTCTGAACACAAAACGAAATAATACATACACACTAACAAGAAAACTAAGAGTAATCCACCCAGCGTATTTGTCTCTTTGAGAGCTATTGTGTTGTGCTATATGTGTTTTAAGCACTTGTTTTTATAAACCAAGAAGTAAAAATTAGTTTCAGTTAACTTTTAATGCTTTACTAATAGAAATGAATTTTAAAAAAATTAATATAAACCTTGGGAAAATTTCCATCCTTTTAAAAGAATAGGGCTCCATTGCAACTTTTTCTCCAGTAAGCCATTTTTTTCTCCAGCAGTTTCGTTTTCTTGAAGTTATCTTTAAGATAAGCCACTGACTTATATATCAGTATACATCTATTCACCCACTGGTCATATTTCATTTTAAGTTTAGTTGACTGTCTATCACTATACTATGAATTCATTCAAGTAGACACTGTCTAGATATTCTTTGAATAATTTATTTATAATTTATAGTAATAGCTCTATTTGGTGGCCATAAGTTATTTGGAATGACTAACTTGCTTCCTCAATATTATTGCTTTATTTTCAGTTTTTGAATTTATTTTTATTTATTTATTTTGGCTTTGGGGGTCACACACTGTAATGTCCGGGGCTTACTCCTGCTTCTATACTGAGGAATTACTCCTAGCAGTGCTCAGGAGACCGTATGGGATGCTGGGGATTGAACACTAGTTGACTGCATGCAACGTTTGTGCCCTACCCACTGTACTATCTCTCTGATCCTCATTTTTTCAGAATTTTATATCATTAAAATAATTGGCAAAATATTCTGATTTTCAATGTGTTATTACATTAAAAACTTGGTTGGCAAAAGGTGACCCTATTTATCTACTTTCACTTTTTAAAAATTTTATTATACCATCATGAGATATATAGTTATGAAATGTTGATAATTGGGTTTCATTCATACAGTTTTCCAGCACCAATCCCTCCACCAGTGCCCATTTCCCACCAACAATGTCCCCAGATTATTCTCCCTCCTCTCCCAGCCTGTCTCTATGGCAGGCACTTTTCCTCCTCCTCCTCGTTTTCTCTCTCTCTCTCTCTCTCTCTCTCTCTCTCTCTCTCTCTCTCTCTCTCCTTTCTTTCTCTCTTTCACTCCCTTCTCTTACACATTGTGGCTTGAAGTATATACATTTAGATCTCCCTTCACCTTTATTTTACTATATGTTTGAAAATCTTGAGAGAGCTGTGGCAGATAGCTGGATAAAAGATTAGAAAATTTAAGGATTGCTCTAAATACTGTGGGAGCAAAGAAAAAAAACTGCAGAGTTTAGGAGAGAAGAAGTCTATTTTGGGAACTTCAGCATTGGTGAGCACATGTTGGTGCTAGACTTGTGGCACTAACACAAGAGTTGGAAGGCCCTCCCTTCCCACATAGCTTGCCCTTGGCATCTCTTCCATCTGCCCATTCCTGTTTTATATCTTTTTTATAATAAATTGGCAATCTAGTTGGCAATCTCTCTTCTTTCCTTCTCTAGCTTTTGGCATTGTTTCAAAGAAGCTGTACAAAGAAACCACCTTCGTATGGTTTCTGGTTTGCACTTGGCCAGGATGGTTGGCAGAGTTCTTTAAGCTCATGACTATTGCATCAGTAAACCAGCAAGCAAAACCAATGAGTCCTGGGAACCGTTGCCCTGGCTGGCTCCTAGGGTTCAACTGTGTACTGTGTTTTCTGTATCTGGTTGGGTTAAAGCTGCCTTGACTGCTGGGTCCAATGGTACAGTAAAAGAACTATAAGGACTTTTTAAAACATACTAATTGTCAATACTTATTTCCCATTACATTTTTTTCTAAATATAATAAAATCTTCTCTAACTTCAACTACAACATACTTAGTTCAACTGTTGTTGTAATTTGCCAGACACAGCTCTCTAGGAAAACAATTTGAGCCCCTTTCATTTACTGATTTACTTCTTTAGGGTTTGGGGCCACACCTGGAGGTGCTCAGAGCTTACTCCTGACTCTGTGCTCAGGGATCTCTCCTGGTGGAACCCACGGGACCATATGCAATGTTGGTGGAACTGAGATTGAGTGATGCAGAATAAGCACCTTAAGCCCATCTACTACCTCTATGATCTCAAGTGAACCGTTTTTGAGCGTTTTTTTGGGGGTCCACACTCTGCAGTGCTCAGGACTTACTCCTGGTGAGGATCAGGAGAACATATGGGTCCCAGGGATCAAATCTGGCGGGCACGCACAAGGCAAGCACCCAGCTCTCTTTACTGTCTCTCCAGCACTCCAGACTGAAAGCAAGCTTTGCGTGCAAGGTCCATTTATTTTCGTTCTGGCACCACCACACGTGATCTCACATTCACCACCACCAGCAAATTTCTGAACTAGGAATGTCTCCTGGGAACCTTGAGGTGTGGCCTGTGAACAAAATAGACCATCAACATAGACTAGTTTACTGGACTTATAGCTTTTAAGTTTCTAGTTTGTTGTCCAATTAAGCACTGTTGTGATGGGGCCAGAGAGAAGATAGCTAATAAGGTGCTGCCTTGTATGTGACTGATCAGGGTTCAATCCCTGGCACTACATATAATCCTCTGAGAAAAGTCAGAAGCTAGCCAGGACTTCACTCTTAGTACCAACAGGTGTGCTTTTAAGAAAAAAAAAGCATTTTATAAATATATGCTCAGTAATTTTTTTAATAACAAAGATGTGCTCCATAGCAATGAAAGAGCTACTTACAAATCTGGATGTTAATAAAAATGAGATCATCTTTAACACAGTATATTACCCACCCATGTTCTCACTGACGCCCATAAGGTCAGGCCTTTACCCCCCAACAGTCTGCCAAAAAGTGCACTTGTCAAGTTTACTTGTGACTGCCCAGATAGTAATATCAGTGTCCAATTTCCAAGCTTCGTCTTGGCATAGTATTAATCATTTCTTTAATTATACTACAATTTCCGTTTGGCTTTCAGGATGCGGGATTCAAGTTTTCTCTTAAAACATTGCTCCTGATCCAGAGACATTACGTAGTAGATAGAGTGTTGCTTTGCATGCTGCTGACCTGGGCTCCATCCCTGGCACCTTGTCTGGTTCCCCAGGAATGACTCCTGAGTACAGAGCCTAGATAAACCCTGAACTCAGCCAGGGATAGAGCAAAAACACAAAAGCAAACAAACCAAAAACAGGGGGCAAAATCTCACTTCTTTCCATTTCTTCATGTTTTTTTAAACCTTCTTGTTTTCATTCTGCAGGTCGGAGCTCACTTCTTAAGCATCGTCTCTATCTCAACCTGCTGCACATTTTCACCCGCTCTTGTGGGTACCATTTAAAATGATCAAAACATAAGCTCTTCGTTCTGCATTCTCCCTTGCTTGTTGCTAACACCAACACTCTTGCGGTCACTTCTTTTTATGCTATTCCATCTGTCACTCTCATCAAATCATTTATCTCCACCCTGCTAACTTTTGCTCTGAAATATATTCAGAATTTACTCCTCTCATGGTCTCAAATACAGTTCTTTTTTTTTTTTTTGCATTTTTGGGGTCACACCGGCAATGCTCAGGGGCTACTCTGGCTCTGCACTCAGGAATTACTCCTGGCGGTGCTCGGGGGGACCATATGGGATGCCGGGATCAACCAGGCCAGCACAAACCGCCACGTGCAAGGCAACGCCTACCCTCTGGGCTATCGCTCTGGCCCCTCAAATACAGTTCTTAAAGAAGCCACAATATTCCTAAAGAAACAGTAGCTGCAGTTGCCCAAGAATATTCCTCCTTTTGCATAATATAAATGGAATTATTTAGCTCCTCTGCCCAAAGCCCTTTAATTGTTTCCCACATGAAGTGGGACAAGACCAAATTCCTTGCAATAATGTAAAATGCTTCTTAAGATTGGCTCCACTCCAGGAACTGATCTCCCCAGAGCTGCTTTTGCCCCTCCCTCTGCTTTGATGTCATTCCAGCGTACTGGACACGCTTCCACCTCAGGCCCATCTCCTCCATGTGTTCCATGAGTGTCTACTTGCTTTGCTTTTTATCTTCTTCAGGTCTTGTGCCCACAGGTCCTTTGGAGGCATACATACCAACCCTGCTGGACATGAATACATTTATCCTGGTTTTTCTCCATTTAAACAATCACCAATAGCTGCTACATATCTCACATACCTTAGTTTTTTTTTATTTTTTAGAAGTCACACCTATGGGTGCTGGAGTGAAAAGGATACAGGGCCATCTCCTGTATGCTCAAGCTCAGCGATATGGAACTGACTGTTAGATGGCCAGATTCATCAATGTTTGGTGGCCAGGCGTTCGGGATCAAACTCACGACCTCACAGCATGGGTAGGCATGTGCTCTCTCCCTTTAGTAATCTCCCGAGTCCTCATGTACTTAAGTTCAAATTTAGTTTTTATCACTATAGAAAGTTCCATGAGGACAGGGATTATTTTTTAATGTTTGTTGTGGCATATTTGCAGCATACAAAGATAACTGGCGCATGTGCCAGAGAAGTAACTCAAGTGATAAAGCACATGTCTACGTCTGTGACACCAGAGGTCCCGTTCCTGGCACTCTGTTTCCCACTCAGCACTGCAGGGTGAAGTCCTCATGGCTCTGGACGCCGTAGGGATAGTTCCTACAACAATAGCAACAACAAAAAAATTGTATCTGGAACATCTAGGTATCCACTGAATATTGTTCTGATTGCAATATAATATCAGAAGATTTACTTAATGTTAGAATAACAGATTTTCCATCTCTAAATAAGGAATTGGCATGGGCTATTAATGCAAAGGCAATTGTGGGAAGCACAGAGTTCCAAAGTACTTGATGAAAAATAATTGTGTATTCTTTAAAAGAGAAGCATTAATGACAAAGTATAAAAGCATTTAAGTATTATTTTACTTAAAATGTTAAGTATTTTGACAATTGTATTTGAATAGAGTTCATCTATATGTTTAGTTGGTCTATACATTTATGTATTACACTTTGCCATCATTCTGGTATCTAGGCAGCTAATGCCACACAAAAAAAAGCCATGGATGAAAGAAAATTATAACAAGTGTTTTATAACTTTACAACTTATCAGGCACTATTCCATATACTAGCTTGTCATTAGAGAAGAAAGAGAATGACTCATTCCATCAATTTTGAAGTTAAAAGAAAGTGAGGTCGAAGGAGGTTAAGTTTGCACAGTTAGTATGAGACAGTCAAGCGGAGGTGATTGATATCAAACTCAAGCCCAGTTCTGTTCTTGCTCTCAAACCCATGCTTATTTTCCCTTGGTCTGGAACTCAGTATGTCCTGAATCTGTTAGTACTCAGTAGAATATTGGGAAGTTAGTATCCATCTTAGGAGGTATGTGCATATTTGAACATCTTTTTTACCTGTTGCTGAACTACAAATCTCAAGTGAAGGTGAAATAACGCTAATCTGCATGTAATTATTTAACTTTCTGATCAGTTGCATTTGGCAAGCAAGGCGGGCTGCTACCTTTACAATAATCAGCTAATAAATCCTCATGATTGTTACACTTTTATGCAGAGCAGTAATCTGAACAAATTGGCCGCTGACAGCTGCTGTAAATTGCCAAGAATGAGTGCTGTCAGGGAACAAGTTGTTGTTATGAATGTGCAGAATAAGTAAATCCTGTGTCGTGCAATTTTACTCAGTTATTTCAATCCAATATAGCCAGATTTATTGCATTATTTATTAGTATACAAAATGCATATTTATCTTTAGAGTGGCGTTGATTTAGAGAGCATGTATTTTATGTTGATGAATTTCCACTGATGTTATTCATTCCATTGCTATCAGAATCCAGGCATTGGTCTTGCCCTGCCAAAAAGCACTACAGATATAAACATGAGTAGAAGGCAAGTTCTAGAGGCCAGAGAGATAGTATAGGGAGTAATGCCCTCGCCTGCTATGCAGGCAACCCTGTTTTAGTACCTGGTTGGCCCACATATGAATCTCTGAGCCGGAGTGACCCCCGAGTACAGAACTAGGATTAGTCCTAAGCACTGCAAGGTTTGGCCCCAAAAAATTCAAAACAGAGGCGATAGGATAAGAAATCAGACTATCATCCATAGAAATTTTTATTAGCAATCTACTTAGGAAATCTGGAGCCAGAGTGATAGCACAGCAGGTAGGGCGTTTGCTTTGCACACAACTGACCAGGGTTTGATCTTCGGCATCCCACATGGTCTCCCAAGCACTGCCAGGAGTAATTCCTGAGTGAAGAGCCAGGAGTAACCTGTGTGGGTGCGGGGTATGACCCAAAAAGTAAAAAACAAATAAAATCTTATTTAAGTGGGTAGGTTTAGGGTAAAAACAAACACGTTTATTTATTTAAAATCCTTTTTATTGATTGATGTTCTATGGTTTACAACACTGTTCATGATGGTTTCTCACACACATAGTTCCAATACCACACTTATTACCAGCGTACCAACCTCTCTCCCCCAGGAACCCAAGGAATTTCCCTTTCTAATAGACACCCCCCTCAACTTGGTTTTAGGGTCAATTCTCCCATAGAATTGGGAGAATAGCAAGACACCAGAGGGTCTTGCTATTGGCCCTCTGATGCTACCTGGCTGTATAACTTTAAGTCCCAGATATGAGAGAAATTGCTTCAAATTCTATAACCTTGAATCTCTAATTCTAAATCTCTAATTCTGTTTTTAATCTTGAGAAAAAGAATGTAGAATGTGCAAATTCGCCTATATAATGTGTTTAGGCAGGGTGGCAAGTGAGAAAAAAAAGCATTGGATTTTGGATAATAACCAAATTGATGTTTCTTGGGGTTGATGATCAATGCATTTAAACATCTGATGGTTTATAGATTCTGACTGAGAAAGTTGTTTAGCTCTGATACCAAAGCTACAATGATTGTTTCAGTACTATATGAAGAGGAAAAAATCGTGCTGCATTGTTAATAAGAAAGCACAAAGACAACAAGTCTAAATTCTAAGATGAGAAGAGTTATAGCCCAGGGTGGGGCGTTTGCCTTGCATGCAGCCAGCCCATGCCGGTCCAAGTTAAATCCCCCACATCCAATATGGTCCCCGAGCACCGCCAGGAGTAATTCCTGAGTGCAGAGTCAGGAGAAACCCCTGAGCATTGCTGGGTCTGACCCAAAAAAGCAAAAAAAAAAAAAAAAAAATAGGTTTCTATATAATATACCTGTATATAATATATGCATTTTCCTGCTTTAATTGGGAGATAGACAATATTTTAGCAAAGAATGGAATGAACCATTATTCTTGCTTGTTTTTAAATTTTGTATTAAGGCCCTATGATTTACAGTTATCATAGTTAACTTTCAGGCATACAGTGTTCCAGCAGCAATCCCACCCCAGGTCAACTATCCCCGCCGTGTCCCCAGGTGCCCTCCCACCCACCAACCTGCCCCTTTTGCAGGCACATTGTTCACTTTTGGTTGCTCTGCTGTATCTTATGTTTTCAATGTTGTTGGTTCTGTGGTCCAGATGCACAGATGTGCTTCACCTCTACCCCACGGTGTGCCAAGGCCCCTGTGACCTGCCAAGACCCTGACCTGCCTCTTCTTTCTCGCCCCCTCCTTGGTTTTGTTCTTCCCTATCCAGTTTCTAATAAATCAACCTAAGCCAAATATTACTGATTTGATCCATATTCTTTCTTTTTTTTTTCTTTTTGGGTCACACCCGGCAATGCTCAGGGGTTACTCCTGGCTCTATACTCAGGAATTACTCCTGGCGGTGCTCGGGGACCATATGGGATGCCGGGGATCGAACCCGGGGCAGCATGGGCCGGCAGCGTGCAAGGCAAATGCCTTACCCACTGGGCTATCGCTCCGCCCCTTGATCCATATTCTTTCACAGGTCGTTTTTCTCTTCTGAAAACTTTCTCAAAGTCGGTGCTTATTGTGATAATGCTTTTTGTTGTTGTTGTTTGTGTTTTTGACACTCTCAGGCAATTAGGCCAGCAGTTCAGAGCAAGAGCCTGACAACAAAGTGCTGCTCTAGTGATTCCTGGGGCCACCACGGCAGTGCTCAGGGTCCTCCTGGGCCCATGATGCTCTGAGGACTATGTGATAGCAGGGAGCCAACCCAGTACAGTTCCATGCATGGAAGCACGTTAACCTCTGTGCCATTTCCCCAGTGCCTTCAATATGTCTTGTAATGGCAGTTTCTAAAGATGGTTCTCATATACCACAATCTGTATATTAAACAACTTCTATAAGTCAATGAATAGAGAATTTTAGGAATTTGAAAAAGATTAAATATTACTGGCACCGGCTCCAGCAAATCGATGAATAACGGGATGTCAGGTGATCAAGTGATTAAGTGAAAAAGTGTGCTCTGATCAAACAATCTCCCTACAGACCTTAATCAACAACTTGTGACAGCAGAGAAACAATAGCAGCATTCACATTCTATGGTGGCATAAAAGCTATAGAATCATGAAGTTTGAAAGTTCTTTCTGGTTCTTGGACTCTAAAATGCAAAGAATCTGAGGCCAGAATTTCTTTTTGTCTGTTTGTTTGGGGGTCATACCCAACAGTGTTCAGGGTTTACTCCTGACCTTGCCAGGAATGATCTCTCAGAGCACAGAGCCAGGAGTAAACCTTCAACACTGCTGGTATGACTCCCCAAAGCAAAAAAAAGTGTGGGATATCTCCAAATACCTAACACTTACTTTCCCTAGTGAACTTACACATAGGAAAAAAAATGATAGGGACACTGAAATGTCCCCAGGAATAGAGTCACCAAAGACATGATTTCTCTCCTTCTCAAGTTGCCAGATAAAGAAAATATGCATTGTCCTTAATGAAGAAAGCCCTTATAAATATCCTCACGTAGACTAGTAGAGTGCATTCCAGCACGCGCGAATGCCAGCCCACAGTACCCTGTCTGAGAACATTGGGAGCATTGCTGGGTGACCTTGGCAGCACCTACGCATGGCTAGTCCTGAGGATGGTGGAACAATCAACCCCCTACCTGCCCAGAAAATATCAGGAGTGGCCCTGACCTCATGCATCATGAGGTGTGACCCATATTTATAAAATAGCAGAGAAGTTTCAGCTTTGGTATGGAATTCATAAACAACAATTCAATTTCTTGCCATCACTTAATTACTCTGAGCCTGGATTTCCCCACTGTGGAATGAGAGAAAATGGCTCTGAAAACTCTGTCTTCTGATTGACAAATGACTAAATTGGGCACAGAGGGCAGGAGCGATAGTCCAGCGGTTAGGGCGTTTGCCTTGCACGTGGCCAGCCCATGCTGACCCGGGTTTGATCCCCGGCATCCCATATGGCCCCCAAGAACTGCCAGAGTAATTTCTGAGTGCAGAGCCAGGAGAAACCCCTGAGCATTGCCAGTATGACCCAAAAAAAGAAAAATAAATAAATTGGGCACAGATACATTTTCTTATTTTTAGTTTGAAAAAATGCTCAGTATTAAACTAATGCATTTGACAATAAAGTCGCATACTATATTTACATAGCACTCTTCAAGTTTTCACTGTGTTTTTCGTCTATGTTCTTGTGGATATTGTGCAATGGCAAGATTTTTCTTTGCAAAATGTGACGGCAATCGAAGAAAGCTAATGTGTACCATAAGTTTAAGTGATTTTCTCAGTAACACAACAGCAATGAACAACTGAACTTGATTCAAACTTTGATGCTCTGAATCTCTAGCCATAGACTTTAAAGCCAAGTAACTTTTTCAAAGCAATGCACTGAGTCTGTGATAGCTCTAAAAATTAGGCAAAAAAATGAAAAGGCTGAATCAGTGAAATCTTCAAGCTTGACACACAAGTGAATGAATGAGCAGACAAATGGGGAGGAGGCAGCAGAGGTGGCGGGAAAAAAACCCAAATCACTTTCTGGAAAGACAATATAATGAGATGCCACAAACACATTATATCTAAATGCTGCCATTATTATCAGAGATTTTTTTTCTCCAAATTCCCATAGGTGGTACTTTGGGAGCACTCAATTATTTTCTGGTTCTTGTGCTAAGTTTCTGCTATCTGGGTGTTTTAAGTTCTAGAGGGATAAATATATCACTGTATCACTGTCTTCCCGTTGTTCATCAATATGCTCGAGCGGGCACCAGTAACATCTCCATAAGCCCTGTCACAAGCAAGTGTAGCCCAAGAGCCTCTGCTTGCTCCAGGGACAGGAAGAGCCTCAAACCATTCTTCAGGTCATGGAATTGAGGTCCATAATTGTTACTAGTTTTTGGCATAACAAATAAAACACTGGTAGCTTGCCATGCTCTGCTGTGTAGGTAGTATAGTCTCAGTATAAGGCTCCATCTCGAGCATTTACTGATAAAACTAAAGGGAAAGATCAGGTTTTCTCTTGGATGGAGCTCTGAGGAACTGTGGAGTCTGGATATTGAGAATGATTGACTGCATGATGTGTGGATTGCTCTGGCTTCTTGCTAGGCTTACTGGGATGACAGGTTCAGTTAGAACCTGCCTAGAACTGTATGAAATATATAAATGTGGAAAATCCTGGGAAGGACCTTATCCTAAAATCTGTATTATCTAAGAACATTGGGCAACCAGGAAGCAGGCCTATTGTTCTATTGTTCTGTTGTTCTTAGATAATACTGGATAAATATAACTGTAGGTTATTTAAATGAGGATTAATGGTCAGGCAAAGATGACTGGATTTATACATCTAAGGCAGAGCAGATGCCTTGTCCAAACCAGGTACAGCCTGAAGAGATATTTCAACATACTGACTATATATGCTTTGCAGGCCGGACTTACTAGGTGTCAGTACTAGTCACTGCCAGGAATAACCCTCTAGCCCCAGAGCAAGGGTAGTCCCTGAGCAGTGCCATGTGTGACCCAGAAATAAAAGGAGAAAAATAAGGAAAACCAGGTCATGGGAGCATTATAAAGTGTTTGGAAGCAGTCATTGAATTAGCAAGTCACAGAGAAATGGATGCAAATGTGGAGGGAACTGCATCTTGTGAAAATTTCAAAAGAAGGGCATGAAGTTTGATGTGGACAAATTCTTTTTTTTTTTTTTGCTTTTTTGGGTCACACCCGGCAATGTTCAGGGGTTACTTCTGGCTCTGCACTCAGGAATTACTCCTTGCGGTGCTCGGGGATCATATGGGATGCGGGGATCGAACCCGGGCGGCATAGGCCTGCCGCGTGCAAGGCAAATGCCCTACCCACTGGGCTATCGCCCGCCCCGACAAATTCTTGATTATGAGAATGTCATAATGTTAAGGTCAAGTGAGAAATGTCAAGGTCAGAGAGGAATGGGAAAATGAGGAAGTCGCTATATAGGAACAATGGACAGAGTCCTTGGACACTTTGGATGTGTAGAGGTCAAGTAGAGATTGTAAAAACCAACACTATCATAAACATGTCCCAGACAATAAGAATTAAATAAAGAGAATGTATTTGATAAGGGGCTGCTGGAAGAGAAACGGGAGGAGCATCCTGGCAGTGGTGGCAGATTCATTTGTGAACCCATATTTCAGAGGTGGAAAATAGTATGCCTGAAACTCTATGGCAGCATTGTAACTCTCACAGTACCTAAATTTGAATTTAAAAAGAGAAGGGAAACTCATAGGTGAGTCAGAGAGATAGTTAATGACTTGGGCTAAGTATTTTACCATAAGGGCAGAGAGAAAGCACAGAATGAGGCAGTTGCCTTGTGTGACGCCGATCTTGGTTCATCCCCAGCCCCACAAATGATCTCCTGAGGACTGCCAGAAGCTATCCTTAAGCACTGGTCCAGGAGTAAGCCCTGTCACTGCCTGTCACTGTCTTCCCGTTCATCATCGATTTGCTCGAGCGGGCACTCGTAACATCTCCTTATGTCCTGTCTCATGCCAGTAGAGCCCAAAGGCATCCGCTTGCTCCAGGAACATAAAGAGCCTCAAACCATTCCATCAGGTCATGGGAATGAGGTCTGTAATTGTTACTGGTATTTGGCATTTCAAATACGACACGGGTAGCTTGCCAGGCTCTGCCGTGCAGGTGGCATACTCTTGTAGTCACCTCTAAATCCAGCATTTATTGATGAGTTGGGCTGTGATAGGCTCGTCTGCTGGGTGGAGTTCTGATGAGAGGAAGTCCGGATGTAAAAAATAGCATCCCTCATGGAGTGGGGGTCATCTGGCTTGTTGCAAGGCTATGCTGGGGTGGCGGGCCAGGGCTAGAACCCACCATCCCTCCCGGGTGCCTCGTGAGCAGCTGGCTACAGGGAGAGCCGGTAGCACCTCTAATATGCACCATTTTTGAAGCATCCGGTCTATATTTTATTTATTTATTTATTTATTTATTTATTTATTTATTTATTTATTTGTTTTTTTTGCTTTTTGGGTCACACCTGACAATGCTCAGGGGTTACTCCTGGCTCTTCACTCATGAATTACTCCTGGCAGTGCTTGGGGGACCATATGGGATGCTGGGAATTGAACCCTGGTCGGCTGCATGCAAGGCAAATGCCCTACCCGCTGTGCTATTGCTCCAGCCCCTGGTCTCTATTTTTAGAGGTGTCTCCTCAATTTACAAAAGGAAAAATACCCAAAATTTACAGGGTCACCCTCTTACAAAAAGGAAAAGCTCTAGTCACAGGTACTAGGTGGTCCAGGGCCAGAAATTTATGATTTCTTTTAAATACACAAATTTCTCCTTTTCCTCAATCTACTCCTATTACAACCCTGACACCTTAAATTAAAAATAAATAAAATATCTGTATTATCAGCTAGCTCTTTTGCATTTTATTTGTTAGTTTGTTTTGCTTTTGGGGTCACACCCGTGATGCTCAGGAGTTACACCTGGCTATTTGCTTAGGAATTGCTCCTGGTGGTGCTTGGGGACCACGCAGGATGCCAGGGATAGAACACAGGGGAGTGCCTGCAAGGCAAATACCCTACCTGCTGTGCTATCTCTCCGACCCCTACTTTTGCATTTTAATGGTAGTGAATCTTTCCATTGTTCCAGACATAACAGTATTGGTGAGCCCAGTGCAAGCAACCCAGCTGGTGTGTTTGGGTTGATTTAACAGAATACAATAGGCATAGTGGCTTACAAACAAGATACATTTATTTCTCTCAGTGCAGAGCCTGGCTTGTCCAATAACCTGGTGCCAGCAGATTTGGTCTTGAGTGAGAACCCCATCCTCTGGTCATCTTTCCTTCCATCCTTAAAGACCTCTCAAGGCCTCTCTCTTATAAAAAAGCACTAATACCATTCATGAAGTTTCCACCTGGGAAGAAATTACCTCCCAAACTTCTCACCACTTAATAACATCACAGTGGGCATTAGGCTTCAAGCCAGAAGCCTAGGAACCACAAAAGGCATTCAAACTGGAGCACTCATTCAAAGCAGTTGACACTAGATTTGCTTTGCAATAGAGTCTTTAAAAAAGTACCATCTTTGTATACATTTACTCCAAAGCACCATGGACGTAGAATTTCCATGCCTACACTCACTTACACAGAAGAGCTGTCTGGATCCAACTCTAAGCCTTGGAATCCTGTTCATGGGACTTTATACTAATAATAAAAAATGGGCAAGAAATAGAGTGGAGGAGTAAAGATGTAGTCTATCCTGATTGCTAACCACTGTTAGCATTATAACCTGGTTATTTCCGTGTAAGTGACTTATATTCCTCCTTACCTTACCCTCTTTCTCTAGTTTTATTGTGGTCACATTATCTTTCCTTTTTCAAATTAATTGACATTTCCATGAGCAGTTTGCAAAGTGTTTGGCTTTGGAAGTGGGGCATATGAGCTTGAGACACCTCTGTTAGGTTAACTCTGATAATGACACTGAATCTACGTTTTCCAGGGGATATGTTTTTCTTTCAATTTAGGCAGTGATCTATGAATAAACTGACAATTTTTTGCAATGCAAAAAAATTTTTAAATACAATTTTCTTGTGAGAGGCCACCAGCTGTGGCGCTGGTGGTATTAGGGGCCTGGGGCTGAGCTGGAGATATTCCGTGCTGGAATCAGAGGCTGTCTAACTTGAGTTACATCACTGACCCCTAAAAATGTATATACTTATGGTATCATCCTAGGGCATGATCTTCTCACTGCTTAATAACATTTATGAATGGGGAAAATGCCTAGTATTTAAGAAGTAACATAAGGCCACTGGTCAGCCTCTGCACAGCCCACATTAGTCTTTCTGTAAGCAAAGCTCCACTAACCCAAGTTATCAGGGGATCAGAAGAGCCTGCCAGTTATAAATCCAATGACAATGAGCAATACTCAAATCAGATAAGCACCTATTTTGCTATCTTACGGAGCCTAAGTGATTGATTAGATCTAAGCACATCAGTCTGAATGTTGTGGGGAACGTCAGCAGATATAGAAAACCTATTCTTCAAGTGGACCATATAGTATTCATATTGATTCATTTCTTAGTTGTGAGCAATCGGAGATTCTGCTTTTTGATGTGTCCACTAAGGAAAAAAGGTCTTGGCTAAACAATGCATTTCTTCCTAGATGCCAGGTGGACCTGTCACTCCTCAGCAGGGAACAGACACACAAGTTGGAGTTGCGGCTAGAAGAGGGAGAAGGCCACTTGGTTCTGTTGGTCACCCTCACAGCTTCAACCACAGTCAGCATCTCGGATCTCTCCGTCAACTCCCTGGAAGACCAGAAAGAAAGGGAGGAGATATTAAAGAGATATGTGCGTATGTAGCTTTCCTCTTTGGGGCCACTCGATGACTAAATAATGTAAATAATTTGCCTCTTGTGAATGAAGTGCTTCTGAAAAGCCATCTGACAGATGACCAGCAGAAGCAAAGTTGGGCAAATGAATGTACCACACACTGTGACAAAGCAAGTGTGTTCCTTCTGGTCTGGTCTCCTCTAGTCTTCCAGAGCAAAGTCTGGATTCTAAGATTACACAGTGTGATTTGATGTTGCAGCAAATGATCATGCAGAGAAATTTCCCATGCAGAACTGGAGTGATAGTACTGTTGGTACGGTGCTTACCTTGCATGCAGCCAACCCAGGTTCGGTCGCTGGCATCCCATATGTGCCCTGAGCACTGTTAGTAGTGATTCCTGAATGCAGAGCCAAATGTTCCCACAGAGTATCTCCACAAAGGGCCCAAAACACAAAAACAACAACAGAGAAACTCCCCATGAAGAAGATTTATACAGCATACCTTGAAAATTAATTCACCAACTCTTTGTGAACATGGCTAAGATTTGTCTTTCCAAGTTGAAATGGAGCAGTGATATTACTAGCAGTTCCGGACTTCTTTTTTTTTTTCTAGGCTTGCTTCATCTTGGAAAAGCCTGGCTTCAGCTCACTAATTTTTTTGTAAATTAAATGTGAAACTTGAAAAACCAGGGAGCTTTCTTCCCTTCTGATCAATTGTAGAGGGATAGGGTAGAATAGTGAATCATTAATACGACTCCCCGGCTCAGGTTTCACTAAAAGATTCACAGTGCCAACTTGTTTCCTCGCGGCCTCCCCTGGAACAAGGCCTGGGCTGCAGTTTGCTTGAATCAGCAGAGAGGGAGCTCTTACTCCATTATTCTCCCTCAGTGGCAGCTTGAAAAAGTCGGTGCCTCAGTAACCATGATGCTGGGGGAAAAGCTTTCCACTTAAAATGACAAAGCTTGTATTGTACAGTGCTACCAGCTGTTTAGAAACCCCCTCTAGATGCTCAGCCATGAAACCAAACTCTGGCTAACAAAGAACTGCTTAATTTTTTCTCCCAGATTTAAAACTATTCCTATTTGCTGAGTGACATCCTTTCAGTAACTGGATTTAATAAAGATGTACCTTATCAGGCTGTGCAGATAACATGAAGTGCTGGTCCTAATGCTCTACAATATTCTTCAAACAGATTAGCGGGATGTGCGCTTCGGCAAATTTATTCGGGATATCTCCCCTGAATCAGCTGTCTGCTAATGCTTGTACAACTCCTCCACCAATGGTGTTATCATAAACATTTTAATAGAGGTGACTTAGCAAGGCTAAATAGTATATATATTTTAAACCACCTTGAGCCTCAGGTTTTGGGTGGTGTCTACAACTCCAAATTTGCACATAGGGAAGATTATTTCACAGTTTGGTACCTTCCAAAACTTATTCTCAAGTTACTGGAGTGAGCCTGATAAATTAAAACCATTTTAAAGGAATTAATTGATGTGCTAATATAAAACCTACTCTGGGTATTATGATACTATGTTCAACGGATTAATATTTTGACATGATCCCATATATTGGAATGGTTCTGTGGCAAGGTAATTAGAAATAATCCAACTATTATTAATTCTTTTTTTCTTCTTTTTTTGCTGGACTGGTTTCCTTAAATCAGCCAGTTCCATTCAGGATTGAATACTTGAAAATATCTTCTTTCAGATGTTCATTCCTTCAGAAAAACACAAAATTCTGTGTGCTGTCCACTCCTACTAGCGTGCACAAAATATTAAAGAAGGATAAAATGAACCACGTTTAAATTGGTTTTATTTAGTCTTAAATCTCAAGCAGAGGCCTGCATCTCCCTCTAGAGAAATACTTGCTAAGAAACTGCTATATGCAACATAACACATGTGTTATAATTGCTCCTGGTAATACCAGGACAAAGACCGGATCATGGGACCTCCTTGTGTTTCCTTTTTATTATACAGATGATAAAATGAATGTTTACTGTCTCATGTCTGAAATACCTTTTGTTTTGAGAGAAACATAAAAGGAGATGATTTGGAAAATTCTTTAAGATTTCCCTGTAAGAACATATGATTTTGGGGCGGTGTTTTTGTTGTTGTGTTTATTTGTGTTTTTTTTTAAGATGTAAGTTAAATCTTGGAATTTGATTTGGTGCCAATAGTGAGGAAAGTGAATGATCTGCCCTCACTCTCTTGAATCAGCCCTGAAAAACTCTCCATTGCTCTTGTTCAGCTTTTCATCCCCGGCATTGAAGCCCCACAAATTAAACAGCCTGTACTATGTGAGCCATTATTTGATCACCACACTCTGAAAAGATGGCTAATTCCATTTTTTTCTTTTTCTTCTTGGGGGGGGTGTGGTGTGGGGGGAAAATGCAGGGAAGGTCAATCGGGGCGACTAGTAATGGGTAGTAGACCAAGAGCGATTGTATGACCTTTTCAAAACGGGTATGCTGAACTCTTGCACCCCCTTGTCACAGTTTAAAAACCAGAGGAGCTAGTTTAGAGAAGAAGTTGTTAGCATTCCATTTTTATTATGACATTTCACAGTCATCTGATTTAATGTCCCTTGACCGGATTGTCCACCGTGAGACGATGGGCTTGAAATGTTATTTAGAGCATTGATAAAAGGTGGGCGGTTCTAAGATGACAGGGAGTCATAAGGCTGGTGGTGTGACATTAATTTTCTCCCATAACAGAGATGGAATAAGACGTCACGGTGACAAGCTGTCAATCAGCTCTGGCCCCTCAGAGCATCTTGAAGCCATAGGATGGGGTATTGCCTCTGCCGTAATAGAGCTGAACTGAGCTGCTCTCTCTGACAGCTGCTGCAGCCAAGAGAAAATATATTATACAGCCTTTCATTAAAAAAATAAAGAGGGACTCCTCTCCAGAGCATTTCAATCTTTTTCCCATCTATTGAGGGCTGAAAGGATTCACAGCAAATCATAGATTCCTCTGCTATGGAAATTTCTGGCTCACAAGCCATCCAGGTTTTGAGGCCTTCTAAAATAACCATAAATAACAAGGCAGAAATACCTCCTGATGAAGTACTACTTAAAGTTAAATTTTTAAGCTGGTAAATGTAAGGTTTGGGCTTATCATAACTGATGTGTCACTGGCTTAACCAGTTGAAATTTGCAGTGAATTACCGTATGTCAGCTAACTAGAGGAAATGAAACCTTCAAACAATAATTACTCCGCCAAGCGAACACGAGGGCAGAAGTTCCAGCAGCTGAAGTGGCTCTCAGACAAGAGCATGGGTTAGACTTGTTTTAGTCGCCATGAAACTTGGTTTAAATCGCTTCTTAAAATCCAGAGAGAGACCTCGGAAGCTGAATGCATGCTCTGAGCCTAGCGTACCTGGGTTCAATGCCCGTACCACATGCTTCCCTCTCGAGCACTGCCTGGAGCAACCCTGAGCTCAGAGCCAGGAGTAGCCCTGAGCACTTCCAGGAGTGACCAAAAAAATGGCAGAGGGGAGGGTATGCCTTTGAAAATGAAAGAACAGGAACCTTTTGATAAAAGGATCTTTGCCATCATGTCCTCGTTCTAGGTTAGGAGGCATACCTAGTGTATAAGACTGGGTAAGCACTCAGAAGAAAGGAAGAAACTACATTGAAAAGACCAACACATGCCTGGAGATATCCTAAATAAAAAACTGTGCTTGAAAGCTCCACTCATTTCCAAAACCCTTCATTTGCAGGCATCTCAGCTGAGAGAGACGGACATTTTCACTAACCATCACTTGGGTAGTTTGAACAGGTTTTGATGATAAACAATTGTTAAAAACAATAAAAGATTAAGAGGTAATCCTTGTGCTGACCACTTTTTCAAAAGTTGGGCTATGAACTTACACACATATATGTGTTCATTCACTCAGTATACCAGTTTCATAGGTTTGGTATAAACAATGACAAGTTCATATGCTATTGATAAAATTAATATAGCAGTAAGTGTTTGCTTCGCAGTATTCTTGTGCCCAGTATATGTTTAGAAATGTTTTCCATTTTAGTAACATTTTATTAGGCAGCTTTATTTTGCAAAAGTATGTTATGATTACTAGTGTTAAGCCATTTTAAAGTTTATAGTAAAGAGGTATCATTGATTTACTGAGTAGAAATGTCAGTCATGTCAGAGAACAATACTCTGATGAAAATACATCAATGAATATCTGTGTTCCACAGATTTATTTTGATCTCCAAGTTCTAGTACCTTCAAGTAGGTTTCTGAATTACGGCTCCAGTAGTTTCTCTTAATTTCTTTAGGCATTATATTTTAAAGCACTTCTATTACTAATGTATGAAATAAAACAATAATATAAGTAATAAATAGTGCAAAAGAGTACAATAGGTTTATCATTTTGATATAATTCTTCTGACATTTCTATATTTATACTTTACATCCTAGAATGAGATGAAATTTCAAATTTAAGAAAAAATTCTCATAACTTGAATTTATTTTTACCTTAGAAAATAAGACAAAAGAGATAAGTTACAAAATTTATACAGTTATAGAGATAGATACTGGAGGTATGGCTATCTTGCCTTGGAAACAGCTGACCAGGTTCTATTTGCATTGCCACATATGGTTTTCTGAACACTGCAAGGAGTGATACCTGAGCATAGAGCCAGAGCAAGCCTCAAGCACTACCAGATGTGGCCCCAAAACAACAACAAAAAGTCTTTAATAAAAAAGATTTATAAGATGACATAGATCATTTCAATAAAATATCTTAACATCTCTTTTTGATAATTTAATCCTCATCTAGCACATGCAAGTTACAGAAGTCACTGAGAAGGAAAGGATCCAAAGAAAAAGTCTTTTGATTTAATATTAATTTTCATATTGCCAAAGTCTGTGGTGTCATATAGCAAGCAATTTAATATTACAAGAAATCATAAATATCCAAACCATCCTACCTATGGACGAAAGATTTCTTGGCATGTGTGGTACATATACTGAAGGAAGGAAGCAGTTATATCCTGTAATTTATCGTCTGCCACTAAAAAAGTCATGTTTAGGGAGGAAATTATTGTTATTCTTTCATAGTATCTACCTATAGAAACTACTTAGTGATAGTATAGTAATCTACGTATAATCTGCATAAAGAAATGTGTATGTGTGGGGATACACACAGTGATGAAGGTGAAAGTTTCAACTATTGATTACTTACTCCTTTTATTATTTCTCAGCACAATCTTTGAAGCTCATTGGTACCTTCCTTTTCTAATACTGATATTGGGGTCTTTCAGAGCCCGTTGAGGATATTTCATAACCTGAAAGATGTGGGATTTCTCCAGGTGAAAGTAATACGAGCAGAAGGGTTAATGGCTGCTGATGTTACAGGTAAGACCTGATGCAACATTTCTCTTCAATGCTCCTGAATAATTCATAGTAAATTAGCATAAATGTAGAGGTTCAGAATTAGGGTGTCAAAGATTTACCAACCACATGATGTTTTTATATCCTTTCTCCTTTCCTTTCTAAAAAAAAGATTAATATGTTAAAATAAACAATAAAGGGCAAAAGAGTGTATGAATTCTTGCCTTCTCCAAAATTTACTCAATAAAATGAGAATACTTCTAGGTTTCATCACTTTGGCAAATGGGGCGCCTGCTCTGTCTTCTCCCAGACAGGATTGGTTTCCCTCAGATGATACTAGAATAGTAACACTTTCAAATAAACCTGCAGAAAATCTGTTGCAGAGTTCAATGAAAAATTTCAATGTATAATATTCAGCTACTTGGCATGAAGTTTTATTAGTTATTTCTTAGCATATCACTGTATCACTGTCTTCCCATTGTTCATCAATTTGCTTGAGTGGGCACCAGTAGCATCTCCATACGTCCTTTCACAAGCAAGTTTAACCTAAGTGCATCTGCTTGCTCCATTGACAGGAAGAGCCTCAAACCATTCTTCAGGTCATGGAATTGAGGTCCATAATTGTTATAGTTTTTGGCATAACAAATAAATAAAACACGGTAGCTTGCCAGGCTCTGCCATGTAGGTGGTATAGTAGGTGGTATAGTAGGTGGTATAGGTGGTATAGTGCAGGCAACCTGCCTGGCCCTGGGAGACATGATTAGATGCTTGAGACCAGTGATGCTGGCGTGAGCACCACCAGGACCACACAAAGTAGCACCTATTTGGGGAGAACCATTGTTGATTGCTGGGCCTTGAACTCAGAGACACAAATGTGCTGGGCATCTGCTAGATCCCTGACTCCTGGTCTGAAATTCTGAACCAAGAAATATGCCTGTAAAAATGCCAAAAATTAGCTTGCCTCTTAAAGCCTTCTGATACAGATATTGTTTCTATGACATATTCATTAAAAAAGTTGTTTCTTTATTTCCTAGAATTAAATTACTGGTTTGAGTGGCAATTATATGACCATTATTTATTAATTCAGAAGCATTTTTAAAATCTTTATCACTGTATCACTTGTCTTCCCGCTGTTTATCGATTTGCCTGAGTGGGCACCAGTAACATCTCCATTCGTTGGGAATGAGGTCCATTATTGTTACTGTTTTTTGGTATGTTGAATACACCACAGGTAGCTTGCCAGGCTCTGCCATGGCTCTGAGTACATCCCAAGGGCCCAGTCCTTTTCTATGTCAGACCATCAACCATCCAGGGGCCCATGGGGCAGAGCCCTGGGTGTAAGCCTGTCTCCTATCTGACACCTGCTGATGCAGCTGGGCATCGCAGCCACACCTGCAACACCTTGAGGGGACATGTGTTTATAAAGATTATAAAAATCTTTATAATATCCCTTAAATTTTTCATCTCAAATGGATAATAAATAGAACTGATGTTCTTTTTGTACAGTTCTTAATGTAACTGAATTAAAAGTGTGGAAGTAAGCTTAGCCCCATGGCTTTCAGCAAATTAACCCTAAAAGGGTGACCGAATTTTTTAAAATTCTATATTCCTTTCATACAGTGTTCCAATACCCATCTCTCCACTGGTACACATTTACCAACATCTATGTGCCCCATTTTCCTCCCACTTACTCCTGACAGCTTGTCTCTATGGCAGGCAAATTTCTTCTGTCTCTTTCCTTCTCCTCCTCTGGCACATTGTGTTGTGCAGGACAAGACATTGAAGCATTCTCCTGTACTCCTTTACCCACTGTCCATACTCAGTTTTGTGTTAATGTAGTCCAGCATTACTGTTTCCAACTATTATTGTCAGACTGGTCCCTCTTCTATCTGATAGAGAAAGAACTAACTTTTTGAAGGGGAAGAATGTACTATTTCACTGAGCATTTGTAAATCCATTACCAGAGACTGGAGCCCTTTTTAATTCATTGAACAGATTAAAAAAAACAAATGGAAGTATCACATGCCTTAAAACTAAAATAACAGATGTTTGCTCCCAAGTGGAAATATTTTTAAATTTTTTTTAATTTGCATAGCATTAAGTGACAAAAAAATTAAATGTTGGGAGTTTACAGTTTCTTTAGAGGTAATTATCAACTCATTTGTAACCAAGAAGATAATAACAACTGTCAAACATTCTTTCAAAATAGTCATACCTGAAAATAGTGGTGGATGAAAGTCATTTATAATATTTTTGCATATGTGCTGAGTTCACTTCTTTACTAAATAATGAATGGATGCTAAATATATTCATTTTCTTTTTTATTTTTGGTGTGGTGATAATCAAATTACTCTGGGCACAATAACTTCCTCTTATGATAAAACATTATTCTTTGATCCAACAGTCAATAATGAATTACTAACTACTTTTCTTCTGTTCTAGTTGGATAGTAATAAGGGCTCACCATTGCTTTTATAGAAGTTATTCCTGACCTCTGTATCCAAACAACCTATAGATTCAGGAATTCCCAGCAGTAACATCCAACAACATGGAAAATACCTATTCTTCCCCCAGCACCCTGATTTCCCAAGGTTTTCTGTAGAGTAGGGGGCACTGGGATAAAACATATTAAGATAGAAATAAAAGTCTAAAATAATCAGTATTCAGGGAGAACCTAAATGCTGAGAAATGTTATTGGACATTTATAATGGTATAATATTTTTTATGAAAATATTTAAGTCTCCTTTAGTTTATAAGCTAGGATACCTACCCATTACACAAGTTGTGTGCTATTGTATAAGCGTGTAACTGCTGGAGAGTAACTGTCATTGCTTTTAAAATTTCATGAATATGCAAACTCTGTTAACTCACTTGGCCTACATGCCACTATGGAAGTTAAAGGACATGTTCTCTCAAAGTTGGAAAAAACAGATATGTTTCTTTCTGACCAGTCTATGTAAATTAATGTAATAACAATAGGCTCTTCCCTAAGGATTCAATGAGACATAATTTCGATTTACAAAAGAACATTAATTTGGGGAATACTAAATAACATATTCTCTATTTTTATCCCTCCAGTTGTGGGGATATAAATCTAATGATTCTTCATTCCACAGTGACCTTATAATCTAATGTGCTCTGAATTGAATGGCAACGATGTTGAAGTATTCAGGAGCCAGAGAATAATTTAGTCTTTGACCCTGATCACTCTTGTGGTCTTTATGACATTTGTGATGGTGTCACAGATTAAGGAATATACACATATGTCACATATATGTGTTGTGTATATGCAAAGCCCAGTTTTTCCTCATCCTGGTCATTCAATTTGGGACACAAATGACCTTTTTACATAATTTCTTCTCTGTTCAATCATCTTTAAAAATATGTTGTATGGGTAATAAGAGCCAAATTCTACAAAATATTAAGCAACCGGGAATGGCGGGGGTGGGAGGAGAGGGAGAGAGGAGAGAGAGAAGAGAGAGAGAGAGAGAGAGAGAGAGAGAGAGAGAGAGAGAATAGTGCTGTCTTGATTAGCTTCCATGAAGGAGTGAGTCGTGGATGAAGAGTTTTAATCTCTGATAACAGTTCTAAGAATATTTTCTATAAATAAGACTATTGCTCTAAGATGCTCGCTTGACTTCCGAATACTCTATATTAGACAAGTCTAACAAGACAACAAATTTGACCAACTTTGCTCCTTGAAGAATATTTTAGTGATCATAACTTTCCATAGTTTAAACCCCAAAAAGGAAATATTATATTCCATCCTTTAGCATGCACACAGTTAAAAAAAGATTCTATAATCTTTTAAATAGCCATCAATCTTACTGCAGTTACAAAGAATTTTTTTCCTTTCAAAATGTAAAATTTTTCTTTTGTTGCAACACATTCATTGAGAAACATTGTGATACTGTATTAACTCTGTGTGAATAAAGAGCAATTGAGACTCCCTTTGAATGAGTGAGTATAAAGCACAAATTACTTTTTAATGAAACCCTCAATTCTTTCCCTTTCCACAAAAGCCTATAGCCTTGTTCGGCTGAACACTACTACAGTAGGTCACTTCAGTTAAGCCCCTAATAAACTGTTGATAGTCGAGGGTAGTTTTTTCTTTGGTCTCAATAGCCCAGTGTTGGACAGTGCACTTCAAATCATTAAGGTTAATACAGATTTAAAAAAGAGATTAACTCTGGTGGTTAAGGCCTCAATTTACAACTCCCACACATACACATGCATTGAACAAGGCACAAGAGTGGATTGAAATTTCAGTCAAATTGTAGGCAGCCCTTCACAGCCTGAGAAAGTGGCACTCCGGTTTTAAACGTTGGTCAGCTAAATTCTTCAGGAGGGAAAAAGTTTGATTAACTGGAAAATACTACCCAGTACAACTTACTTACCTTTCAGCCAACCACTGTAAAGGTTAATGGTTCTGCACCATCAAAGCACAGTCTGGTCAGCCGGGCCCTGCATCACAGGGGAGGGTTCTCTACAGCTAAATCAAGTGTTCGTTCAAACTGGACAGATTGTGTGGAGAAAAAGGCCAAGGAGGGGGAGAAAGTTCTTTTTTGGTGGTGGGAAACAATTCATGATAGAATTTGTCTTTTCTTGCTTCTAATTATTCTTTTTTCTTGAACGGGGGGCCCAATTTATGCTTTCCACAGATCATTTAAAGTCTATGTTGCGGGAGGTTTTCTTTGTAGAGTATTTAGACCTGGCCTATTGGTTCTTTCAAGTTCTAAAAGAAGAAAAGAGAAAAGAGTTGCTGGGCTCTGCCCCTCCCCTTCGTTTTCCCCTGGGTTGTTTTTTTGAGTTTCCGTGGAAGAGGTCGCAGCCTCCCCTGGGATCCCAGCCACTCAATTTCAGAACCGGTGATCCCGGAGAACTGTGAAACCCTTTCAGGAGATGCCCTCGCTCTTTGCTCCCATAAAAGGTACACTAATATAAAACTTCTCCCCAGGTGAATTGATCTCTCAAATTAATGCACCTTCTCTTTCAGGAAACAATAGAGGGAAAGAGAAAAAGAAAAAAAAAGGGAAGAGAGGGAGAGAATTTTAGAATTAACATAATCTGTCGCAAAACCAGACCCATTAAATGAGTTCTTCTAAAGCAAGGCGAGACATACAAGCTCTGCCACTCCGCACAGTCCACAGACTCCAGAGTCTGAAGAGAGATTGTTTACTACCTTTTATTTGCCTAGACTTTCCCCCGTGTTTTTCTTTGGGGAAAACCGTCTTCATTGTTGGAAAATATTTAAGTAACAAAACAGCAGCAAAAGACATGCTACAGTTTTTTTACCAGCTTCCGGGAGAGTCTTATTATCTTAAGAAATAACAGTTAGCGGCTCCGATCCATTAGCAGAGCTAAATTTAAGCCCCAGTTGACAGGCTGCCTAGAAAACATTTTGTTTTGCTGTCTGTGGGCTTTAATTAAGATGTGTTCAATTTCAGTCCTCTTTAGTCTAGCGCCCCCCACCCCACCCCCAGCCCCCAACTTGCTGTGTCACAGACTGGCGATCAGACACTGTTAGATGGTCCGGCCCATGACTTTGACCTTCTGCACAGTCCTGCGTTCCCTGGGGAACCGTTCAACTCATGAGGTCTGATTTCACACTTCCAGGATGCCTCAGCTCTCTTAACAATGACAGGGAGACAAAGCCCTTTAGAGCAGGCCGCATGGGGACTTGTTTAAATTGGAAACCAGAGAGGAGTCAAGGAACAAGGTTATGGGCTACAGAATAGTGCTTTTAATAAAGAGCTCAGGGCTCTGGCTCAGCTCAAAGAGGTCTACCTCTGTACAATTAATTGAGCCATTTATCTGCAGCATCTTAGGCCTCTACTTTCTCACAGAATTGCGTGGTAAATATCAGCTAAGCAGAAAATGAGATATGCATGAAATGAATTTTAACACTTTGATTACTGTGCCTCCCGTCTTCATTAAAAGCAAATTTATTTGTATTTCTGACCTCATTATCAGTAAGCTGCCTGCATTTTTATTGGCTACTATGATTTCCAGCTTGAGTATGTCATGAAGGTATATTTTATACAGAGATTTGGATTTATTATTCTTGGTATTTCCCCTCACATTATGGGTCTGCTCAGAGAAAGAAAAAGAAGGTAATGGTACGGGAAAGGAAAATCTGTTCTTTGGAAGTTTTATACACAGTTGGAGAAATGCCAGGTGCATATACAACATGGATGAGATATTGTCCTATTACAAAAATTAACTTTCTCTGGGTTATTCAAGCAGATTTCATAATATATATTATGTAATTGTTGCTTTATGTAGACTTTGGAATGTAACAGTTCTGTGGAAGAAGTACTTAAATCGCTTCTTTTGTGAAATTACAGCAGTTTAAATTTTTAATAGCAAGGACCTTTAATTGCCATCATCACATTTAATAACACTAATGTTATCTAATAATACAGCCTAGGCTTTATGATCATTACTTAAAACATGCTGGAAGACGAAAAATATATAGGCTTATAAAGTTCCATAGTTCTCTTAAAAGTATTCTCCATAAAATATTATAAATGAAGTATTCTATATTAATATCTATGGCTATAAATATATATGAAATACAAATAACTAAAATATTATATATGAAAGTATACATAGAACTTAGCGAGGTCCTCCATATTTGTGATTTATAAACACAGTTAAAATAATCTATCAAGTAAAAATGATATGCACATATTGGTTTTAATTTTTAACTTTTATTATCTTACAATCATAAAATTATGTCCCTTGTAACAAAACAGTGAAGATTTTTCCAGCCAAATGAGCTTTGTTTCCTTGAAATAGTTTGATGTTATCCCCTTTGTTTTTAATAAACAAGCTTGTAGAAGACTATTGAACAGATAGCACACATGGGGGAATTCATATTATCCCATTTGTAATGAGTCAAAAATAACCATAATAGCATTCTTATAATTAGCATATCCCTAGTTTAGAAAATAGTAGTATACCCTTTCGTGTTAAGTTTCTTAATACGACCTGTATCTTTCCCTTACAAACAAGGAAAGAGCAAATTACTGTTCTTCTTTCTTGTTTCAAGAAAGATGTACAAGTTGCTTGCTCTTAGTAATTTTATTTTTGCAATTACTAAATCATATTCTAATTATGGAAGTGCAGAGCTGTTCTCCAAATAGTCAATATCAAATGCTTATGAGAAGGGGATTAAAATGGCACTTTATCACAATGGCTAGGGAGGTTTGAGTCTAAATTTGTGCTTTACTGGGAATTACAAAAAATCCTGGGTGATTCATATGCAGGTCACATGGGTAGAAGATACTGCTCGGGACGAATAGGTGGGATGACAAAAGAGATTAATAATTGGGTTTGATATGCTCGGAAGGTGAAGGACTATGGGCCAGGAAAGTGGTGGTCCCACTATCGATGGGAAATGAGGGGGAAGAGAAATACTATAAAATAATTAATTGAGTTCTGTGGAACTAAGATTACAAAATGATCCTTTGAGTAAAGAAATAGAGAATTGCTTATTTCGCTCAGAAGGCTTGCTCCAGGATTTCACTCAATGCTTGAAGAGATGCTAAACTGAGATGTAAAAATAATGCTAAAATGGAACATGTAAAATTAGACTGTATCTGTATTTTTGTATACAATGTAGTTATATAAATATGCACTTCATTTCCTAGGACAATAGATTAGGAAAATGCTACCAAATGAGAGCATTGGAATTTAACTAGACTTAAGAAATACTGAGGGAAATAGGGGTTATTTGAAATCATAGTTAGACTCATAACCATGCCATAAAGGTCAAGCACAGAGGGTAATTATATTGAAGAATTGATGTTAGTGGTGATGCTAGGTAGAAAAATACAGACCTCTATCTCTGGTCTAAACAATTCAATCTACTTACTAATGACTCTGAGATAATAATTGCTTCCTTATCAAACTCACTTATAGAGATAATTAATTTTATAAGAGATCAACATATGTATATATAATTTAAGTATGCATTATACTACCTTATGTGTATGTGCATAAACATATTAGTAGACTGAAATAATAGGCTTCGTTTAACAAGATGAATATTGCAAGGATAGATCAAAAGTCTTACCTGGGTGCAAAACAGTCAAGTTTTGTTTTAACTATACAAAATGCAAAAAGACTTTAGAGTTTGAAATGAGTTTAAAATCCTTGAAAGAACTTTACTTCCTTCAGTTTTGTTACATTAAGTACAAGGTAAAAGTTATGAATAATACTCTCTTCTGGACTTCCTAGACATAGTAAGATATTGATTCAATGTTTGAAGCCACTTGGTAATTAAGAACATTGGTAGATTAATCAAAATAGTCTATATCTGTATATTTTGTGTTTAAAAGCAAGCCCACTGATAATAAATGAAGAATGTTGGTGTATCAGTCAGAATAGTTTGCATCTGTATGCCTGGTGCTTAAATACAAGCCTACTGATAAAATGTTCTTTAAAAATGATAAAGCTAACAGCAATAGTGACAACTGAACATTCATTGAGTCTTTAGAGTATGGTCCGATACTATCCAGAGCTTAGTATGAAGGACTATAACAGTCCCTCAACCACCTAGTTAGGCATTTACATTCCTACTTTTTAAGCTAAAAAACAATAGAAATATTCTACCAAAGATACTACCAAAGGTCACTGAGAACACCACAACAAAACACACACACACACACACACACACACACACACACACACACACGCATGCTTAGCCCAGTTCATAAATACCAAGAAAGGGATGCCTACCTAGATGTATATTAGTATACATCTAGGTAGATGAATCTATCATTTGTATGGTAGTAAGGAAGATGTTAACAGAGACAAGATTTTTCCCTCACTTTATTTAAAAACTGGCTTACGAGTTGTTCGTGATGATTTGCTACAGGCACTCAATATTCCAACTGCAATCTCACTACCACTGTCACTTTCTTCCGCCATTGTCTCCATTTCCCCAACCAACCCTCAAGTCTGCCCCATAACAGGCCCACTACGGGGACATTACATGTCCAGCCATCCAATCAGAATGGCTGGACATGTAATGCAATTGGAGATGACCGCTGGACTGCCCCGTAGCAGGCCCACTAATATATTTCATATTATATGTGACTACAGAATGGCTAACAGAATAATCAAAATTTATTTCTGTAGAAGAAAATTGGTAAAAACTGTTGTGCTTCATGCTGGGGACATTAAGCCCTTGTCCTAGGGTTTACTAAGATATTGCAAGTTAAGCCTTTTGTGTTAATGTTGTTTGTTAGTCGAGACTGGTTGTCTTCTGCTATACATTCCCATCCATTCTGTTGGGCTACTACTGGGATGTTAACATTGTAGTTTGGAGATGTTGCATGCCAGTGAGTGCAACTGGCGTGCTCCAGAAAGTCCCAAATATTTAACTGGGCAATTCGGCTAGAGGCACGGTGGCAACTTTGAGGTGTGGGAGTGATTGCCATGATTTTGTTAAGGCAGTAGCCTGCCCACCCAGCAGCAAGATGCCCCGGAGGTATACAGCTGGGACTAGGTATCTGAGACATTTTTGTAAACAGTAGATCTCTTATGAGATTTATTTATGAGTCTCTGAAACAAGGCCAATAGATGAGCTTACATGGTGGTTGCAGTGGGATGTAGGCGGGGCTTCTGGGTTTTCCCAGAAGTATGGGAAGGTGTAAGGAAATTGCCTTTCCCAATTCTGAGATTGAGAAATTTCCCAATTTTCCCATCAAAAATCAGAATGGCTGGACATTTAATGCAATTTGGAAATGACCACTGGACTTGAGCCATTACTGACTGGTTCCCATGGGATGTCAAAAGATCACGTGGCCACCCACCTACAAGATGCTCAGACTTCTTCATCAAGACCCTGAACGAATGGTTTTAGGCTCTTCGTATTCCTGGAGCAAGCAGATGCCATTGGGCTACACTGGCACATGATAGGGTCAAATGGAAACATTACTGGTGCCCGCTCCAGCAAATTGACGAGTAACGGGATGTCAAGTGGTCAAGTGATCAATTCTGAGAAGGCCTGGAGTTTTCAGCTTCAAAAGACTCTTGTACCTGAAGTTTTTGGCAGATGAGGTTTTCTGGAGCTCCCTTCTGAGGCAGTGAGGTACCACTGGAAATATGGCAGCAGCTTTGGGTGTGGGAGCAGTTGCTGCGACAATGCTGCCTCTCTGTTTGGCTTTGTTTGCGTGGAAGCTGGCCTGCATCTTTCCAAGATTGCCCTGAAGGTAGACAGGATTCCTTTTATTACTTAACCTAAGGCCTGTCTGGAGGGATTGTTTTAGGAGCTAGCAAAGAGCCAGGCCAAAGTCTGGGTGTAGAGAACAAATTTCCTTTTGTAAGATTTAATCAGAAACAGAATTTTTTATTGTAGAGTAAATGGATTTAAATGGATTTTAGAATCTTCGGAGGCAGGAAATGCCTTAGAATAACATACTTGAGGTCCTGCTTCCAAAGGTTAATAGTAAAGTGGGAGAATAGAGGCTCTTCTCCTGCTCCTGCAGTATTCTGGTGTTTGCAGTACTCCAAACACTACGGCTGTTTGGAGTACATTTGCACTGCTCCAGCTTGTGGTCTGCAGCTGCGCATGGACCCCACAACTCAGCTCACTGAATTCTTTACCAGATATTAGGCTAGTGCATTTGCTTGATGCAACCTCAGTATATCTTTGCTAGCTGCAAGAGAGTCCAGAAGCATCACTTTGACCTTTATTGCCTCTGTAGTTCAGGCGGTGAAATAGAAGGTAGATAGAATCAATACTCAGCATTTGTACTTACTGACCAAAGTGGGAGGGAACATATGTTTATCCAGTCCTCAGATCTTCTGCCCCCACTTTATACTCAGTATTGCTTTAAAACATAATGGTTACTATTGAAACTGCAGTATCACACAGCCCCTCTGCACACTACCTGGTTTGACTCTATTGACTGCCAAGCGCTGCCGGGTATGGCCCCCACCAACAATAAATGAAAGGTACTGCAGAGTAAAAACTCACTAAGAACATTAAACTACACAGACTTAAATGTGTGTTCAATATACAAAAACATTTCCACCACTTTATAATTACCGGGACTAGATCAGAATGTTTCTGGGGAGGTGGTGCTTTCCTAATCTCTACTTCAGAGGGAACCCAAGCCCTCCATGAACTTTTGACCTTGACTTTTGAATATCCAGCCCTCAGAATCTAAGCATCTGCAATGAGTATCAAAGAATCAGATTCTCAGAGAAGTCAACATTTCATAGAAAAGGAATAAAAAGACGTATGTATCATTCTAAAGACAAAGCCTTAACAAATCACAGTTTCAAACTTTATTTACTAAAAATATAAAAGTGATTTAATCACCTAATATACTGCTCAATTTTTAAGACTTTTATTTCATTGAAAAAGCTCTTGCCAACTACTTAATTTACTTAGAAAAAAGATGATCTAGAACCTAATGATTTTTATAGAGTTTAATTGGATATATATATTACTGGAGATGCAAAGTATCTAGAAGGACTTGCAAAATTTAATAATAATAGCAGGAGGTTCAGATTCTATCCCCAGCACCACTGGGAGTCACCCATGATTACTGAACCGGGAGTAGTCCCCAAGCTCAATTTGAATGGCCTCCAAACAAAAAAAAGTATTTATATTTTATACTAATTTGAATAGACTACTTTTCTGTTTCTGATCTTGTAACAAATCCCTTGCTTGTAGTTCCTATCACTGTATCACTGTCTTCCCGTTCATCATCGATTTGCTCGAGCGGGCCCCACTAACATCTCCATATGTCCTGTCTCATGCTAGTAGAGCCCAAGTGTTTAAAGAGTTTTACCATAATTTAAACTCTTAAATGCTTAAACATAATTCATAGTCTATTATCATTTTATAGATATCCCATGGTTTCCCCTCTCCTCTTTTATGTCCTATTTTTTAATTTTATTTTTTGTTCTTCTGATATAAAACTTGAGCTTCCTGTCATGTACAATATACAAAAGGTGCATAATTCTAGGACTTAGGAATACATCAACTTATACACAGTATAATATGTTTTTATGATATATGTGTTTTGCACCCTGTTCTTAATCCCAAGGAAAACGAACTCACATTCACCCTGGATGCTATTCCTACTGCACTTAGTTATGGTTCACAAAGTGTGGCCCAGGAAGTTGTGGGAATCTCCTCAGACCCTTTCCAGGATTTGTGATGTCAAAACTATTTTCAGAAGGATCTTTACTATTTTTTGCTCACTTTTTCATTTCCTCGTGAGTGGAAAATTATTTTTAAAGGTTGCATAACATTTAGTCACTCTGATGTAATATGTTCTGGATGTATTATTGTTTGGAATGTGTCGGGGATGCCGCTGGGGTCCCCGACAGTGTCAGGACAGAAGTTCTCTTCTACCTCCGAGGACACCGGGGAACAGATGAAAACTCACGAGTCCGGTGCAGTTCCAAAAAAGGCTTTAAATAGTACAAAAGCTCTTCCACAGCACTCCAATATAATGAAAGAACTCTAGCTCTGTTCCAAACTTAGGCCATACAAAAGAGCCTAATCTCCCACCAAAGAGAGAGGATCTCACCCGAGATGAGTCCTACCCAGAAGAAGGAACAAAAGGCCAAAGAGCAAAAAGCTGCAAGAGCCAAGGAGCAAAGAAAGAGCCAAGGGGGCCTCAAGTCAGTCCCCTTATATACACCAAAGTAATCCAACAGGGAGGGTCAGGGAGATGACAGGGAGGTGTCAACAAAGAACCCTAAACAGAGTGTAGAAGGGGCTGTGCCACACCCTATTGCAAGTATAAACAAAGATTAGCCAAGGACTAATCCTGAGATTATCTCTTATGTAAAACACTGGAGAGAGAGAGAGGCTGATATAAAGTAATACGTCTTCATTTCATGAGCTTCATGTAATCTAGATGGTACCCACGAGGTCCTTCTTATTTATTAAATGCACCAGGGTGCCTCTGAGTATCTTGTTCTCCATATACTGAAAGGTTCACACTCGCCTGCTTGAGAGCAAACTAGTATGATCCTTCCTATAGCCTTCCTATAGTCTCAGCGTAGCCAGGGTGGTAGTCTCCTGGTAAATTCTAACTGTCCCACGCTGGGTGCAGTGGGTATAAAGAGGAGCTGTGCCCAATCTAGAAAACATAGAAGTCTTAGTAGATGTATAAGTCAGAAGTTATTCAATCAAGGTGACTTCTGTAACTGCCACACCCTCTAGCAGTGTTTACATAGAAGAGAGGTCTCATTAGAATGAACCTTGACTTAAATAGATTAAGCTGTGAGTGGGCAAAACACCAAAGCTCCCAGATTAGCTAGATCTGTCATCCAACAGGAATGCAAAAGCTCGTTTTTAATTTCTAAAATTTTGAAAGCTCTTCCCTCCATGAGCAAAAACTCTTTGACATCCTCAGTAATTTTAAAGAATTCCTAAGATCAAAATTGTTTAAGGGCTGTGGGTATCGGTCAGTAATTCTAAGTGAGAGGAGGAGCAACCTCTGGGAGGCATTTGATACTAGGGAAGGAGTCGTGGTGCCAAAATAATTGTGGAGCACTAAAGTATTTAGGAGCTGAGAATCAAATATAATAAGCTACTTTAAAAATATTAGGCAATCTTAAGTAGTAAAAAAGTTTACTATTTCCTGAGTGACTAAACACAGATAAAATATAGATTTTTAAAATCTAATTGATAATTATCTGAGCAAGCTCTAGATATGCTTGCTAATGGCTGCCATGTACACAATAAATGCCAAAGACTCCAGGTTTGCCTCCAAGACGCTTTATTCTCAGTGCTTGTCTGATACTTTCTTAATCCTCTATCCCTACTCTGCCTCACAAATAGGGGTCTTGAACTCATCAGTTTTTTGACCAAACTCTTTTCTTTGGAAAACAAATGATTCTAGATAACCATTTGTAAGTACTTCACCTTCATTTCTTTTGGGGGGCTTGGGGCATCACATCTAGTTGTGTTCAGGGGCTTATTTCTGGCTCTGCACTCAAGTATCATTCATGCTTGGAGGACCATATCAGATGCCAGGGATCGACCACATTCAAAGCAAATACTCCCCCGCTCTGTACTATTGCATTGGCCCCAACTTTCTTCATTTCTTTTCTAGCCTGTATCTTCTCCATGAGGCTTGCTTTGGCCACTCCAGTTAAATGTATAAATTCTTCTGTTCCCTGACACTCCTCTGACCTCTTATTTTCTATGAACATGCATCACCCTCTAACATAGAACTTAATCTACTGATTCAATGTTTGTTATCTTCTCTTTCCTTCTTACTGTAAGTGAAATCCAAGAAACAGGGTCCTACCCCTAAGACCTGTCATGAATGATCCCTAAGCATAGATCTAGGAGTAAGCCCCTGAATACAGCCAGGAGTGGCCCAAACATAAAGGGAAGGGAAGAGAGAGGAGGAGAGGGGATGGGAGAGGATGTGACGTGAAGGAATAAAGTAGGTACATTTTCCTATTTGTTCATATAGCTGTAGTAGTAGACCATCAATAATTATTTGTTAAATAATTCAATAAGTCGTTGTATTGCCATTTTTATTATTCCTCTTTTATAATAGTGTTAAGACATCTGTTAAGTTTTGAGATCATGTGTAATCAATTTTTTTTCAGATAGTCAGAAAGGTGTTCTAAAATCTTTACTATGAGAAAATCCGTATTATATTTAGTGAGTCAAGAACCACAACTCTAAGGGGTCAACTATCCTGCCACACTAAAGCCTGCTTCATGACTCAGTGAGAAAAGAAAAACCGCATCATTATTACTCAGTCCCAGAATGACACCCATTGGGGACTGGCGAAGAGCGCCAGTTAATGTAATTCTACCAATCAGATGTTTAAAATATGTTTAGGTCAGTCGATGAAAAGGCTGAGGTCAAAGCCCCGTCTCCAGTGATAAAGGGGGGATTGGAAGATGTCCCCAACATACATTGCATTTTGTCTGGTGGACCCTATGAATTCCCCAACTATAACATTGTTATATGTTATGATTGAAATTCTAGTTTGTAGGAAGAACAGATGGCCACCTTGATTGTGATTAAAAAAAAAAAAATTAAAGTATAGTCATTTTCAAACTGGCAACTGAGAAAATTAAACCAATGTGCTTAATTTGTGCAAGTTAGTTCCCAAATAAAAAGGCCCCCCATGGGTATGAATTGTATTCTATGCTACTGAAAGCCTTTGCTATTTCAGAGACCTGGCAACAAAGAGGTAGTTAACTGGGTTCTTGGTGCCCCTCACTCCCCATCAAATGTGTGTAGCGGCGTATGCGCACACACACATTTTTATAACATCACATTTGTAAAATGGTGCTGCTTTACAGCAACAAAGTGCCCCTGGACAAAGTTTGCTACTGATGGATCAAGATTAACTTTGTATTCTGAGAGCGAGCATATCAGTCAGCGTCCTTTGATTGGTCTTCATGCTCACATCAGTGGTTTGCACAAACGGAAGTTGTTCACTGGTCCATAAAAGAGGGAGCAAGCAAGCAAGGATGGAGCAAGACTCCCTCCCCCACAGTTCTTTCTCAGTGTATCCGTTATGGCCTTAAGAGCAAGAATGAAGAGTGCGGGAGAATTAGCAGTGAGTGTGTGTTGTTAAATCCTCAGGGCCGTTTGGAAGATTGTCAGAAAGGTGCCCTTTGGTAGCAAATCTGAGGGTTGGTTTTTATTGCTACAGAAATGGCTTTTCACCATCAGTAAAATTGAAGAGTCTAGGCTCTGAAATCTGTTATAGATTTCATTTTATGAGTGAGGGTAGAATGAATCTCAGATTTCAATACACTTGAAAGATAGTCTTTTTCAATAAAAATCTATATTGAAAAATTAATCTGTAGTATTCACTGTAATTTGAATAAAAGCACCCATTGTAACTATTGCTAAAACTGTAATGTGGAGCAATATTTTCATATATATTTAGGTTTTTGTGTTCTAAAGACAATATTAAAAGGATGTAGAAGTTAAAGATTCCTTATCAGAAAGTATTTGTCTGGAATGTAGAAAGATTTTAGATCACCAGGATTCAATCCACAGGGGCTAAATGTTTACCTCCTTTCCTTCTTCTTGTTCTGGGTTTATAGTAAGATGTCTTCCTTCTTAATGCATTTTTTTTTTTTGCTTTTTGGGTCACACCTGGCGATGCTCAGGGGTTACTCCTGGCTCTTCGCTCAGGAATTACTCCTGGCGGTGCTCGGAGAACCATATGGGATGCCGGGGATCCAACCTGGGTCGGCTGCATGCAAGGCAAATGCCCTACCCGCTGGACTATCACCCGGCCCCTAATGCATTTATTGCAACTTTTCCATACCTTTGTTATAATGCTCATAACCCTGCGTTATAAATACATATTTATACATCCATCACACCCACTAAATTGTGCGTACTTTGAGAGCAGTCTCTAATATAATTATATTTCTAATTCTGGGGAAAGATGAGCACACACTCAATAAACAATTGTATCAAAATGCTTTCCTATCACTCCCTTTGGGAAATTGTCAACTTGGAAAAAGTCCATGTTCCCAAGCAAGGCTCAACTCTCTTTTAGCTGTCATGGTGGCAACTGCAATCAACCCCACTGCCCCCACTCCTCCACTTCCATTCAACTCTGCTACAATTTCTGTCTACCTCACAGAGCAAGATCTCCAATTTCTTGCTGTATAAAAGTGCCACCTCTACCCCTCGAGGTGTTGCAGGTGTGGCTGTGGGGCCCAGCTGCATCCGCAGGTGGCAGACAGGAGACAGGCTTATCTACACCCAGAGCTCTGCTCCATGGGCCCTGGATGGTTGTGGTCTGACATAGAAAAATACTGGGCCCACTGGGCCCCTGGGATGAACCAAAGCCACAGCAGAGCCTGGCAAGCTACTCCTGGTGTATTCAATATGCCCAAAACAGTAACAATAATAGACGTCATTCCCACGAAGAGATATAACTGGCACCCGCTGGAGCAAATCGATGAACAATAGGCAGACAAGTGACAAGTGACATAAATTGGGTGATAGAACTTTCCTTTATTTTTTTTTGGCCAAATGGTAAAGGAAGTAAGGGAAGAGCCCACAGGTCTACTTTATTTAGCCTCATGATAGGAATGAGTAAGAGGGAGACAACAGATTGTACAGTTTTGTGTTCCTATACATTTAACACTTTGTAAGTAATTAGAAGTTATGACACCAAAAAATACACTTTAATTTTTGGATGCTTGCCTTCGTGCCTTGCACTTCTGGCCATAAGGTAGAGAAGAGCATTCTGGTGGAGGCTGACTGCGGCACATTTGAGTGCATTGCAGAACCTGGTGTCCTTAGAGACATCAATACGCCATCCTGGAGCCGACCCTGCTCCTCAGATACTGTCAGCAAGCTAAGCGGCATATCACAGGATCTCACTAGGATGATCAAAAGGATGAAAAGAAGGAATAATTACGGAGATAATTAATGGTTAGGTCCATCACTGGTTTTTCTGTGATTGTTTTCATTTGTTTAAGTGGCACATAATCAAGGCTGCAGGATTTAGGAGCTGAAAAGCCAGTCGTTTAAAGCATCGTTTAGCAAAGCAGATAAGCGCATTAGCTATGTGTAGCCACTTTTAAAAAATAAACCCATGGTGTGTGCTTTTTATTCGTAAGTTTATACAATGTGATATTGTGCATTTACTTTTATTTTAGTAGAAATTACTGTTAACTTTTAATTACATTCGAATCATACAGCGGCAGAAGGATAATTTCTGAAGGAGTCAAAAATAACCACGTACAGATCTGATGTTGGAATCAATTACTGATAAATTTTAAAACAGATCTTTTTTAATGGAAAAGATACCTTAAGCATAAAGTTGCCAGATTTCTTCTCACTTCAGTTGTTCTTGTCAGTTTCTAAACACCCCATGTGTATTTTTGTTGAACATTTCTTGTTCTTGGTCAAGATGTGTAAATTGGCTAAGTTCAGTGAATTATTATCTATCCAAACAATAGTACCAGCTACAAATGATTGCTTAATATTGATGTCTATAAATCCCATTGTTCTACCTTTGAGATATATCCAGAATCCAACCACTTTCTGTCTCTTAATGGACTCCTAACTTTTCTCCCTTTTAACGCTCTCTCTCTCTCTCTCTCTCTCTCTCTCTCTCTCTCTCTCTCTCTCTCTCTCGAATAGCAGTGATCATCCCATGTTCCACCTTAACTTAAACCCTCCCATGCTTCTGAGCACTTAGAATTAAAGTCAGTCCTATGAAGAACTGCCCCCTTTTCTGTACCTTGCTGTTATCTAACCATTTCCCTTTATTCCAGTGTATTCCTCTGGTCACTCTGGCTGCACAGCTATTACTATAAATACAATACCCAGCCATTTTTCTGGCCTTTCCGTGATCTGTTGCTACAGTCTGCTCAAGGCCCACCCTTTGGGCTCATTTCTTTGCCTATATGTGATTTTCTCTCTGAGACTTGTTCTGAAGTCCCTTTATTATTTGCAAATATGGTCTGAAGAGATAGAACAGGAGATAAGACCTCGTCTACAACTGCCTCTACAACCCAGCTTCAAATCCCTGTTAAGCATCTCTGGGTGGGATTTTCCCCATACATAAAAATTGCAAATAGATATTCCTTATTTACTTCCTATTTTTCTCTTTTCAGCATTTAACATTTCTAAAATGAAGTATTCTTTTTCATCATCTTTCCCCTCAAAATCAATTCCATTAAATTCCATTGGGGATTTTTTTAAAGGGATGGGAAATAATGCAGTGAGGAGGCAGCAGGTTGGGGGGGCAGGGGGTCTACAGCCTAGGGTACTTCGGTGGTGTAGAGGAATGGTGTAGTTATATAACCAAACCACGAAGTGAAAACATCAAGAGCAGGACATGCAACCGTAAGAACCAAACTTAAAAATGTGTTCTCAAAGTGGGAGGCGGGAGGCCTGGGGGGGAGGAGCAGCCTGCGGACACTAGTGGAGGGAAGCTGACTCTGGTGGTGGCCCTGGTGATGGAACATAGTGCGTGAAAAACTCAGAACTTGGTAAATCATGGCATGGTGTCTATATAAAAAATTTAAAATATTTAAAAAATTAAACATGAAAAGGTATGCCAATTCCTAACAAGTCATAAGTTCCTGTCAGTGTGGTAAAAACAATACAAATAGTGTGATTTCTTTCTATTCTATGTAAGCTAATGTGCATCCCATTAAAGGTACAAGATTTAACTAACACCTTTTCAAACAAAAAAAGTTTAAACTGAAATGGGCTTTAAACTATAGACATAGTCAGAAACAAGTCACAAATGGTAACGGTTCCATTTTTACCGTTTCTAACGGAGACTCACAGACATGAGGCAGAGCTGCTACTGGCTCTCCCTGTGCCCAGCCGCTCACGAGGTGCCGGGAGGGATGGTGGGTTCTAGTCCTGGCCCACCACCCCAGCAGAGCCTCGCAACAAGCCAGACAAACCCCCACTTCATGAGGAGGGCCTCCATTTTCCACATCTGGACTTCCCCCTCGTCAGAACTCCGCCCAGCAGACCAGTCTATCACAGCCCAGCTCGGCGTGGCCGCAAGCAGCCAGCGTGTCTTCAATAAATGCTGGATTTAGAGATGAATACAAGAGTATGCTACTCGCATGGCAGAGCCTGGCAAGCTACCCGTGTCGTATTTGATATGCCAAATACCATTAACTATTATAGACCTCATTCCCATGACCTGACGGAATGGTTTGAGGTTCTTTATGTTTCTGGAGCAAGCAAATGCCCTTGGGCTCTACTAGCATGAGACAGGACATATGGAGATGTTACTGGGGCCCTTTCGAACAAGTCGATGATGAGCGGGAAGACTCATACCATTACCGTTAAAAATATATACTATTTTGTATGTATGGGAGTAAAATGTAAGAGAGACTCTGACACATGGGGCAGATCTGCTACTGGCCCTCCCTGAGTTCTGCTGATCATGAGGCACCCGGGAGGGAAGCTGAGTTCTAGCCCTGGCCTGCCATCCCAACAGAGCCTCCCAAGAAGCCAGAGGAACCCCCACACCATGAGGTCCACGATTTTCAATGTCCAGACTCCACAGCTTGTCAGAGAAAAGCCGATCTCCAGCCCTGCTTGTCAGAGTCCCACCCTACGGCAGAGACCATTGTAAGCCCTGATCCAGAGATTCAGATACATGGGGCAGTGCTGCTACCAACTCTCCCTGTGCTCAGCTGATCATGAGGTGACCGGGAAGGAAGGCAGGCGAGTTCTAGCCCTGGCCCGCCATCCCAGCAGAGCCTCGCAAGAATCCAGAGGAACCCCCACACCATGAGGGCTGCCATTTTCAACATCCAGATTCCACAGCTTGTCAGAGCTCCACCTAAGAGAAAAGCCGATCTCTCCCCATTGCATTTCATCAGTAAATGCACAACATGAGAGCCTGCTTCTGAGAGTATACCACCCTCAGATGTGCACCAGCTGGTGCCTCATGAGCCTTTGCATGGCAGAGCCTGGCAAACTACCCGTGTCGTTTTGATATGCCAAAACCCAGTAACAATTATAGACCTCATTCCCACAACCTGAAGGAATGGTCTGAGACTCTTTGCAGTCCTGGAGCAAGCAGATGCCTTGGGCTACACTAGCACACAACAGGATTATGGAGATGTTACTGGTGCCCACTCGAGCAAATTGATGAACAATGGGAAGACAAGTGATATAAGTGATACTATTTTGTATATATTCCAAACTACAAAAAGTAAACAAATTAGCAAAGAAGAAAACCCTTTAAGTCACAAAATTCTTTTTACTGGCACATATCCAAAAATGCAAGAACAAGTGCTGGTATGGATGCAAGGAGAAAGGGACTCTTATCCACTGTTGGTGGGAATGTCTGTTGGTACAACCTTTTTGGAAAACAATATGGACATTCCTCCAAAAACTAGAAATCGAGCTCCCATTTTACCCAGCAATATCACACCTGGGAATATATCCTGGGAGGCAAAAAAACACACAGCAGAAACACCATCTGCACTTCTATGTTCATAGCAGCAGTGTTCACAATATCCAGAATCTGGAAACAACCAGAGTGCCCTAGAAAAGATGACTGGATAAAGAAACTGTGGTGTATCTACACAATGGAATACTATGCAGCTTTTTAGGAAAAGCGAAGTTTTGAAATTTGCCTATAAATGGATGGACATGGAGAGAATCATGCTGAGTGAAATTAGCCAGGGGGAAAAGGACAGATAAAGAATGATTACATTTATTTGCAGGATATGAAAATAAAATAGTATGATACCAAAATCCATGGTCAGGGAAAACATGGATCAGGTGGTCTTGTCAATGGATGGACACTATTGCAAGTGTGTTGTAGTCAGAAGTAAGGTAAGAGAGAGAAGGGAACAATGTGCTAATAATTGTTGGAAATGATAATACCAGCCTTGAACTGAGCATTGAATGTAGGCAAAAGGATATACACGATAACCTCTAAGTATTGCAAGTCACAATGTGTAAGAAGAGGAAAAGAGAAAGAGAGTGTGTGTGTGTGGGGGAGAGAGAGAGAGAGAGAGAGAGAGAGGCTGCCAAGAAGAGGGTTGGGGAGGGTAGATGGAATCAGGGGACATTGATGGTGGGAAATGGGCACTGGTGGAGGGATGGGTGCTGGAACACTGTCTGACTGAAACTCAAATGTGAACATCTTTGAATATCTCATGGTGGTATAATAAAATTGAAAACAAAATTAAAAAATTCTTTTTTTTCAAGCAAGAAATTTTTACCAAATTGTAATGTCAAATTTAAAAAACCAAACCTTCAATGAACAAATATTAGTGTACAAAGCTACTTTATTCACATCTGTGTCCTCAACACATAGAACACTGCCTGCTCCATGGTAAGCAGGAAGATGCTGTAGTCAGAGCATTACCCAATTAATCCTGTGTGTGGCCCACTAATATGGCACAGTTATTGGAAAAGGTCTTGCCTCAAGGTTTACACTTAAATGTTATTTATTTAAAGGAAGTAGACACCTTAGGGGTAGATTAAGGACCAGAAAGGTCAGCTGGACCATGCTGTTAGGTAATAGCTTGACTGCTCACAGGTTAGACATCTAGTGAGTTGTATAATCTCCCAGCTCTGTTTCCTCATCTACAAAATTAATTTAGTAAATATATCTTTCCATAGAAGTCATAAAATTAATGTTTGTGTTGATAATAACCAGCACTATAATTACCCTTGTTGACTAATTTTTGTGTAACTATTTTTTACATATGCTTATTCTTTGGACCAGAATATTAGGTTTATGACTTTTTTCTGACTATGTCTGTAGTTTAAAGGCCATTTCAGTGTTTAAAACTTCTTTGTTTGAAATATGTTACTTAAGTCTTGTATTTATTATGATGCCCTGCTAGCATGCTATGCATTTTACTAGTTCCATTCTATTGCCTCTGATAGGAGCCATTTTATCGCTGTTATATGCATAAGGGGATAAAGATCCCTGTGTGAGTTTCAATGCCAAAGCTTACTCAGCTTTCAAAGTTTAGGTCCTTTTTCCCTACTGAGACTCTGCTTTGAGCTTTATTGCCGTCTATAGAGTTCTGGAAGTTCATGAGATGTTTGAGGATTCATACAGTGTGATGTAGTAAAGAGATGGAAACGTTTGGGATGGGAAAAGAGGTTGTATAAACATATTCCATGCTATATGGTGCAGATTTTAATCTATAGACATGGGATGAGTACAAAAATATTAAGTTTGAGGATAAGCTTTTGAAAAAGTGTAAAATGACAATGTAGATTGATTAGTTCCTGTCAGTGAACATAGGTTACTATTAAATATGACTGAAAGCACAGCAAGAATAATAGTTCTCAGATAGAGAAAGATCAGTATAAATGAAAGCATGTTAAATAGCAGTTTTTTGCCCATGATGGTATACCACTGGAATTTAGAATAGTAAAATGATTGAAAAGTGACTTCAAAAGGTGCTCAAACTTTTGAGCTTTTGGAGTGGAAATGCTGTAAGACCTTTTCTGCAAAGAAGTGAATGAGAGAGTAAATTGTTGTGGTTGGTGATGAATATATTGCTACTTCCTCTGAATGATCTGGAGAAATAACTGAACTGTAAGAAATTATGGGTAATCACTGCCTTATGTACATAACTAATGTAGTGTGATCAAGATGAACAAATTTTGTTCAAGATTTTTTTTGTTTTTGTTTTGTTTTTGCTTTTTGCTTTTTGGGTCACAATATTTTAGCCAATCACTGACTCTAGATCTTCTTTGTCAGCAAATTAAGATAGTAATAAAGAAAGTGATGATTCGGGAGACTTTCCCTGGGGCGATTAAAACTATTAGAAGTTTTTTGTGACTTACTGTAATTCATGTTGGAAAAAAAAATTATGGAAATACTTTCATTCTTGCTTGTGGAAATTTCAAATACATTTTCTCCAATAGATACTGGTCTCGGGAGAACTCCTGAGACCTTGTGTTTTGCTATTAGAGAAGCAGTAGAGTTTTAACAGAATCAATTGATTTAGAATAGCAATTGAAATCACGCAAATGAAAGTCAAAGAAAAAATGCCAAGAGTGCTATATTAAAAGGATGAAACAGGAAGAATGTGTGGATGATGCATTTCCTTTGGGTCAATGTGACCAAATCTAGTCATTTAAGCTAGATCTCTATCTAAGGTGAAACAGAATGGTTATCTTTGGACATAAAATAAATTTTCCATAGATATATCTTTAATGGTCACTCTCATTGTTACACGTATATATTTTGCTTCTCCAGTTATTTCCCTCAACTATGGATTTTGTCACTTATATCCTCTGTTCTTCTGTTTATACGCATAGTTTTTGTGTTTATATCACAAAAAGGCCAAAAAAACTAGGTGGAAAGAAGATATTTGATATGAATATTAAGAATATGTAACGTTATAAAAATTATTTTAAGCTACTTTTTATGCTTTTATATAAACTTTCACTATCACTATCTTCCCGTTCATCATCAATTTGCTTTCGAGCGGGCTCCAGTAACATCTCCATATGTCCTATCTCATGCTAATAGAGCCCAAGGGCATCTGCTCGCTCCAGGAACATAAAGAGCCTCAACCCATTCCATCAGGTCATGGTAATGAGGTCTATAATTGCTACTGGCATTTGGCATATCAAATACAAAGCGGGCAGCTTGCCAGACTTGCCTTGCAGGTGGCATACTCTTGTAGTCACCTCTAAATACAGCATTTATTGATGAACCACTTGCGGCTCGGTGTGGGCTGTGATAGGCTCGTCTGCTGGATGGAGTTCTGATGAGATGGAGGTCTGGATGTGGAAAATGGCGGCCCTCATGGAGTTGGGGGGGTCATCTGGCTTGTTGCGAGGCTCTGCTGGGGTGGCAGGCCAGGGCTGGGAACCCGCCATCCCTCCCAGGCACCTCGTGAGCGGCTGGGCACAGGGAGAGTTGGTAGCAGCTCTGCCCCATGTCTGCGAGTCTCTGGATCAGCATACCTGGGCGGATTGAAAAAAAAAAAACTGCTGCAGGGTGGGTGTCAATGATCTGGGCTGTGATAGGCTCGTCTGCTGGGTGGAGTTCTGAGACATCATCCTTGGGGGATCTGCCAGCGACGGCTCTGCTCTAAACTTTAGAGGAAAGAAATACATAGTTGGCAAAATCCATGGCTATGTGGTTTATTGGAAAATATAATTGGTTTTGAGTAGTATATCCCATAATGTGTGTGAGTTGTAAATGAGTGTGGTTGTAGGAAGAGCATGAGAAATAAAAAGATGAAGGCAAAAAAGATCACGCAAAAAGTCACGAGTATTTCACCACAAGTTTATTTTTGTTGAAAACAAGTCCCAATGCCAAAAAATTGGAGACAGCTACATGAATGTTAAATTAAGCAATTTTCCTGTGATCTGTGAGGTCACTGAATTAATAAATATATCAAACATTTTCAGTATAGAAATAATGGATTAAATTAAAAGGTGAGTCAAAGTTGGTGCAGTTCATGTTAAGAATTGCAATATAGAAAATAAATGCTATGCTGTGTGGGAATGCACAGCTGTCACTGTTAGCTAATGATTCCTTCCTAGTAAAATTTAATTGAAAATCTTAAATGATATTTAAGCTTTCAAAGAAGTGTAAACTACTGTGCCTATAATCCACAAAGCATTTAAAACTATTATTCTTTATCACTAAAGTTAATAATATGCACATTAACCTCTTATGTAGTATAAATCAATATTGTAGTTTAAAAGATATGACCTCTGGACAGCTTTGTCTAAATATTGATTTCATTGTCATTTGTATAAGGTATCAAACAAATTACATGCTGCACTAATATCATTAGAAACCTCTCTCCTTAAAAAAAAAACCTCTAAAAATGAACAAATCATGACATAGTAACTCCTGGATTTTATTTATGCTAAAAATGTTCCCCCAAATCTCTTCACAGGTAAAAGTGACCCATTTTTGTGTAGTTGAACTGAACAATGATAGGCTACTAACACATACTGTCTACAAAAATCTCAATCCTGAGTGGAACAAAGTCTTCACGTTGTAAGTAGTCATTGCCTTGAACTTATTTCAAAAAAGAGGTATCAAATGGTATTTATTTTTCGTGAATTTGTATGTGTGTTGATTCTTAACCGGTTAACTGCTCAGTCCATCTGGCCTGCCTTTTCTGCAGTGAATTTCATAATCGTGTTACCTTCCTGAGAGTGAAACCTGGGACAGAGTATGCCATTTTTCCTCCCTGTTCTCATACTTTGCCCCCCAAACTTTGCTTTTCAGACAAGCTAAGTAAGGATTAGCTGAATGCCCATACTGCTTCTTCCTTTTATACTTGCTATTGAAATCCTCTCCAATTGCACTGACACGAAGGAAGACAAAGCTCTATTTGTTCCATTGCTCAAATCAGCAAACACTCCGGTCTCAAATTCAGCCGATGCTTTAGTTTGAGTTTGTTGCGTTTTTAGCACAATAAGAATATTAAGTATTGTCCTAGTTACCAAAAAACACTCTTTGAGTTAATTTACCTTTTGTTTTAAAAAAGTTTATCAGACTTTTTGGATCTTGCGCTGTCAAAGCAGCCAGTGCTACACTAAAGTCTCTCCAGAGTTTTTTTTCCCCCAAATGGGCTATAGAAATGAACTCTGAACAAAGAAAAACTCTCCAAACAGAAGCACTTCTTAAAAAGTTTTCTAACACACTTAATTTTTTTTGTGTAGAGAAAGTGCTAAATTCCTCATGAATTTCTTAAAATGCCTCTGCCTAAGATCCAGTATCTAATCAACTTCAATTATCTGACCAATTTATCTTTAAGGAATTCCACATTTTTATAAGAGATGAGAGACCAATCACGGACTTACATGCCTTAGACTACTGAGGAGGGTGTTTTTTTTTTCTGGAATGCATAATTGAATGAATAGGTTTGGTTATTATCAAACCATTAATTGATTGTGCCCTGATAAAGCTTCTTCTCACATATGGTTGTGGTCTTTTAGAAATTAATTTTCCATGTTTTGTTTTCTCTTAATTCATGTTTTCTTGGTAAACAGTTTGATAAAAGAATCAATGCTGTCAACAATTGTGTCTTATTTACCAGAAACAAAAATATGAAGAGCTCGCACAGTTGTTTATTAACTTACGTTCTCTTTGGATCCTAAAGGAACACCATTTAATTTCAAAATCGAAGGTAGAACACTAGCTATCAGTGTTACATTTCTCCATTCTGTTTTTGAGTGTTGGTTAATTTTTAATATAAACCTAACATATAAGTCCGTGTTTTGGTGAGAGCTATAAACTAAAAAGGAGATACTCTAAGATTAGAGGAAAAAATCATATAAAATTGCAATGTGAATCTTACTCATATTGATCCTTATAGGAGTATATTAGGAAGATAGCAATTAGTAAGATGACAAGAAGGGGAAAAAAAGTTAAAAACATCAGTGCCACTTGTAGTTTGTGTGATTTTTGTATGGTCTTATTCTGTGTCCATCAGGATGGAAAAATCATGTTTCTTTAGAAAGTTGTTACTTGAAATTACAATAGTATTCAAAGATCCAGATAATAGAACCATGACTGAAGGTCAACAAAGGTGTATTATGGGAAATTCTGTCAGTTAGCAGGTATCTTGTCTATGAAAATAACGGACATTAAACACACACAGGTACACACACACAATCAGCTGGAGCTATCTAGACTTTCAAAAGCATTTTTTTGGTTGTTCTTATTCACCACTGACGGAGACTTTTCTTCTGGTGTATATTTATTATGCAGCAACATTAAAGATATCCATTCAGTTCTTGAAGTGACAGTTTATGATGAAGATCGGGACCGAAGTGCTGACTTCCTGGGCAAAGTTGCTATACCATTGCTGTCTGTAAGTTTTATTCACCTGACACATTGCTCTGTGTTGCTTTTGCTCAAGGAAAGGGGGAAAAAAACCCTCCACTCTCTATCTGTCATTTCTCAACCAAGGTCTGTAATAAGGAACACTAAAAATTTTAACATACTCAATTCACGGCCATGTTGAATCCCATGATAGTTAATTTTTCCTGACAGACTTGATCCTGGTAATGAACAGGTACTTGTCAGAATTGCCACAGTTGTTTTGGGTTCTCTGTCAGTTTCAGCAGCTGGGGGTCAAAGGTCACCGAGGGAGTGTATTCAGTGGAGACCGCGAGACAGACGGCTGTCATGTCCTTTTCCCGCAGATTCAAAATGGTGAACAGAAAGCCTACGTCTTGAAAAAACAAGCAGCTGACAGGGCCAACAAAGGGGGTCATCTATCTTGAAATAGATGTGATTTTTAATGCTGTAAGTCTTAACTTTGGCTTTTTTGTACTGCTAAAGAGTTCAGTTTCATGAAAGCTTTTGTTCCTGATTTGTAGAGAATTTCTGTCATTCCTCATTTTCTCTACCCCTTGATGTCTCCTGGAGAATCCGCTTCTGCCACTGCCTGGCACACCCACACGCTGCTCGGGCTGGCGGCTGCCTGTGCTGCCGTGGCCGCCGCTCCTGTGCCACTGTAGGCATTTATATTTTATGAGCACAGCAGCTAGCACTTTGAAACTTTAGAAATGATTGCAAATTGAACTGCGTGATAAAAAACTTGTAAACAGTGGTAATATATTAATTCATAACAGACACATATGTTGATGTATAGGTGAAAGCCAGCTTACGAACATTAATACCCAAAGAACAGAAGTACATTGAAGAGGAAAACAGACTCTCTAAACAGGTAAAAAGCAAGGAAAGATTAATCCCTCTGGGAAGACCTGATTATATCTGTGAAACATCTTAGTAAATTCAAATAAACGTTGGAGGTGTGGATTGGGGGTGGCGGGGAGATGAGGGGGTTTTTGGTCAGCTGCTTCTGTGAAATGGCTTGTTATCCCTTTTTCCCCCTTTTCTTTTCCTCTCTTCCCTTCCTTTCCTTTTAAAGAGCAAACAAGGACAATACCAAACTAATAAATCGGATGGGGGGTGGTCAGAAAGAAAAGGGAATATGGTCAGGCACAGCGTAGTCTGGCTGTGTGTTCATGCATTAGCAAAGGAATGATCATTTTGGACCTAAAATACAATTTGATTGCCATGGAATGTGTAAATGAGAACACTAGAAGTTGAGGTTCAAATATATGTTGAGACCACCCACAGGTAATAATGCAGGTGTGTGTAAAGCGAGAGCAGCAGAAAGCTCTTCCCTCTAATCCACGAGAGAGGGGGCTCTAGCTTTTAAGGGAAACCTTCCTGTTAATTAGATTTTGACTGAGATCTTTTCCAAGTGAACTTTTATTGGCATTTTTTAGTGAAGACAATAGAAAGTCAGGAACTCTTATTTTTTGGATCAGAAAAGAATTGAAATTAGGCTTGATATCTTATAATTAGGCTTTCAGTTTTAAATGAGGTTTGATAACAAGTTAAAAGAAGAGTACCGAGCTTTCCCTGTTTAAAAATGTTTGCTTCCAATTAGCACAGCTGAACTAAAATGCATTCATTACGGTTGTAAAGTTTATAGAACGCATTTGTGTGTTAAAATATTTAATAATTTTCTGTGCTATTAGAAGACTAAAAAATATTTTTTGCTTTTAATCCAAGTAATTTACTATAAACACTAGGATCTTTGATTGTCTAAAGATTATGCATGAGTTACCAATGCAATGTCTATGTAAATAGAAACACACATTACATTTTCCCACAATTACAGATTAAAGTAATTCTTAAAAGCGAGGTAGCGGGAACCCAGAAAAAAAAAACTGAAAGGAATTCAGTTTTAGCAACTTGTTAAAACTTATATGCATGTACATGAGTCTGTGTTTACACATACACACACATAATTTTTTCGTCTGTCCTCAATAAACTTTATATAACTGCTTATTTAAAATACCAAAGCAGCCTGAAAGTATATTTGGAAGCAGCAAAATGTTAGCCTGAAGATCTGTTATTCTAATTATTAACATAGTGACAAGAAATTTTTGAGCCATCATCCAGCTTCGAGGGCTATCCTTCCTACTGATGTGGTTATGTCTTGATTTAAATTTAGAAATTTAATTAATCACTTCTCATATACCCTTTCAAATAAAATTTTTATAAAGCAATCTTGAACTAATTTTTCTCTAACTTAAAAATTTTAAAAAATAAATGTTAAAATATTGGCTAGTATTTAATGTATTTATTGTGGAAAAGAGAAAGACAAGGAACCAAACACTAAAAACTGATAATGTAATACAAATCATAACTATTAAAATGGTAGAAAAGAAAATTTTGTTTGCTTTTATCAAATAAAGCAATATTTGACACGCTTATATAATACTATGTATAAAAACATTCCAAGCTGTTCACTGAGCTTTGATATATCATGAAATTAAAAGCATTTAAAGAACTTTTAAAACTGCAATAATATTTAAGAATTAAAAAATTATATCTATAGTTAAGGAGTATGTAAGTAGCAAGGAATATTTTTAATACATTGGAGTTTTTTGATCTTTTGAAGAAATGCAATTCAACCAACAAGAGAATATTAGCTAAGAAATTGCTCTTGTAACTGCTCATTCTATTTTCTCCAGAGATACTTCTTTTCTCTTTAACTTGTGAGTCAAAACTGTTTGATGTGGTCTTCCAACTTTATTAACTTGCCTTTCTAAATCACAATAAACTTGGAGAATTTTGTAGTCTATCTAAGGGGTTTTGTCTTGCAAAGTCTAATAACATTTTCATCTTTCTCCCAGCTGCTACTAAGAAACTTTATCAGAACGAAGCATTGCGTCATGGTGCTTGTAAATGCTGCGTACTACGTTAATAGTTGCTTTGATTGGGATTCGCCCCCAAGGGAGCCTCGCTGCTTTTGTGGTATGATCATACAGTATTACTTACATTGTTATTCATTAAATGCAGTAATCATAGCTGCATGTTTCTGTGGCTATAGTAACAGTTATGTTGATGTGGCCATTTAAAAACTCCTATTTTAAGTCTTAACTGGACAGATTTGCCGTGGGTAGGAACCTGATGGATTGCTCAAGGTCTGAGTCCAAGAATATATACCCCCAGATTTCCAGAATTCAAGACATCTTAGCCTATGTATAATTTTCTCTGACAGTTAAAATGTAAAATTTTACATATTGCATAATTCCAAATCCCAATAGCAGAGCCAAGAAAAGTCCTTAGTGTTTAAAAATTAATAGTCTTGACCATCTTCAATTTAATTTTATTCATCCTCTAGACTCTTTTTCAAAATATGGAACCCAATGACAGTAGAGTGAATGCTAGTTGATAATACTTTAGTATAGGAATCAATTCAAGAGAATGTGACCTATTTTAAAGACTTTTTATGAGATTTTCAGTTTTTAAAAGGCACAGGGAGAATTTGATAGATCTAAATAGGCCTTAAACAGTATTCATCTTGTAGCCGTTTACTTTGGTTATTTAAAAACTGCTAATGAGACAACCTTGCAGAGTTAGAAAATTCAAAAGGAATACTTTCCTCTAAGCTTTAGATGAGAGTTTTCTGCTCATACATTATTTTCGCTTATTCAGGATTTTGGTTTGGAGTTTAAGTGGAGTCCTTTTCAAATCTTTTATGTTATCATCATATTTGTTACAATATAAGTATTTTATGCTTCCTTAGAGCTGCCAGTTTAGCAGACTATGACTTTATTAGGGGGATGGTGAAAGAAAAGCCTTAAGTATAGTACCACGTCAACATTTTAGTAAAGCCTTTAGTACCAAGTCAACATTTTAGTATCACTATTCAAATTATTGTATGCACATCTGTTTAAGACTTTGAGTTCTGTCCTCTTCTTGTGGCTTGTATGGGACATTCACTAATGTCGGAGCACATGAAACAAAGAGTGTGTATATTCCTTTTGTGTTGTAAGTTGCCAGAAAGTTAGGCAGTCTGCTTCCCATAGACACTGTTGTCTCCTTGAGAAAAGCGATTGTCATTGTCATTTCATTTTAGAAAAGAAAAATCTGCCTCTCTCAATATTCTTTTATTTGGCTCTGTCACATAATAAATATGAGTTGCTGTTACGCAAATTTTATTATGATTTTCCATCAGCATAGAAGCACTTTGATGTTAATTAGAAAAAGAAAATGAGTTTCTATGTATGTTTTTTGCCATGACTTTCAGATTCCATAGGGCCTTGTTTAACAGACACAATAATATTCCAGTAAAAAGGTCTTGCACCATCTTTGATTTGCTCCTCCTAAGTCTTCCCCACAGCTGTTTGTAAAATTTGAAAATAGAGCAGGCTATATAATTATATCATTTGTTCAGGAACATTCATTCTGAATGCTTTGGTATTACAATGTGTTGTGTAAGTCTTCATAAACTTCATCGGGCTTCTAGAGGTCACTCATGCAAAATGAATTCAAGATGGCAGATTTTTTTTCAGTTTCCTTTTGATTACAAAAAATCAGGCATGGAAATTCAAAGAAACTTATGTGCATGTACCTGATAATGCTTGAGTGATTTTACAGTTAAGGGAGTCAAAGTTCAGAGGGGAAGAAATGTAATAATATCTCTCGGCTAATGGCTACTTTCTAGTAGATTTATTCTTATGAAACAAGCTGAGCGCACCGTACGTGAAATAAAGAGAGCAGAACACAATAGGGCTATGAAAAGAGACTGCTTAGACTTATGGTGGAAAAAAAGAGAGACCACAGCTATAATATGAATGCCTGTCAGAAGAAACAGTACTTGGTGGATAGCATACCTGGCCCACAGCAGGCAGTGCTCAGGACTTAACGCCTCACTCTGTCCTCAGTGATCACTCTTGTTGGTGATCAGGGAGCCATAGGTGATGCCCCAGACTCAAGCCAGGTTTGCCCACCTGCCAGGCAAGCACCTTACCTCCTGTACTATTTCTAGGACCCAAGAAACAATAATATTAACTGTTTTGTTTTTTAAAAAAAATCCTTACTTTGATTCTTTTAAGTGTAATCAAAACAATGAATAATAAAACCAAATTGCATTTATTTAGTTAGACCTGAACTGTTTTTTTTCTTGAGAAAGAAAACCCTACTTCTTTATGCTTATTTTCTCTATAGAGTTCTCTGGAATATCCCACTCTTAGTATACTCCTGATAGAATAGGATGGCCTACAAAAATTCACAATCTGGTGAAATATTTTTTCTTAGTGGCAAAACCCTCTTCATTGATTCTAGCTCGAAAAGGGTTTGTTCTAATTAAGGTAGTTATTAAATGATGATATGCATAACTTCATGTTATTGTATGATTTTTCTTAAACGTCCATTTAAATTTATTTTAACTTCTAAACTATTTCACAATCTTCTATCAATAACTATTTTACTCACACTAAATTCTATAGAAAAATACTTTAGGCAATGCTAACAATTACTGGTCTATCAATCACTTACGTGATTTTTAAGACATTAATTCATAAAGGTACTTTTCTCGTGTTAATAAATTTATTGTTCCCAACAACCTTATGAGGTAAATTATGTGTCTTTCCCAATATGCTGAGAAGGAGCTGAGATATGGCAAAAGCTAAATAATATGCCAAAGACACACTGCAGATAACATTTATTTATAAGAGAGTTTTTTAAAATATGTACCTTGTAATCATAGTATCATAATAATTCAGAAAAATGATGGTTGGATTTGTATTCACTCTTCTGATATTAAATGATGTATTTAAATGAAATGCTTCAAAGATCTCATTGTATAACTAGAATCTTTTTTAGGCCAGTTTATTGAAAAGAACTGCTTTCTGTTAGGCGAAGGGTAGGAGCTGCACCCATTGTTAGAAACATATTGTTCCCATCATTCTCTGTTGATGGATCACGGGTCTATTATTATAATATTGGTTCCACTTGGCCCACTTTTTCATAAATGCAGCTGCCTCATGGAACACATGCATTTGTACCATTATGCGGCTTGGTTTTAGGCCCAGATCAGTAAACTTTATAATGTTGAAGTGCTTCTTTCTATTCCATTTGATTTTTTCTTTCCTAATTTACTTTCCAAAATTAAACGTGGCATAATGAAATCAAAAGAAAAAACAATAATTTTTTTGTCCCAGTATCAATTAAAGTGGAGAGCACAAGAAACGCAGGGTGAGTGCTCTTCCGGCCCCTTTGGTATGGCCTGTGCGCAGTGGGGAATTCCAGCCTGGTTGATGATATTAGATGCTGAAATTGGACTGGAAGGTCGTGGATCCAATAGACACAAGCACATTCCTGAGAATGTCCTTGTTCCTGTGCTTTGAATTAGTTTTTTTAGATTTTACTGTGAATATCATATGCCTCAGAGTGAGCACGGACATTTATGGTACATAAGACCCTCCTTGTCTTCTGGTGTCATGTATTGTAGACATGGAAATGTCTTATAAATTGGGCCTAATTTTCATCCAGCTCTTGACCAGACATTGTGCTCATGTGCATGTCACTGGGTGCAACATGGAGAAAAAAAAGGAGTGTGCATTCTCTCTTTCCGGTACTGTCATTTCTCACTGTAATGAGCACAAAAAAATAATTGGACAACTGAGCTATCAGTAAAAGGACACATTTCAGTGTGCATCAAAGAATTATTTTATAGGACAAACTTTAATCTTTAAATGTGATTGTAGATAATTTGTGGTGCCATCTGTCCATTTGGAATTGTTTTAGCCTTTTCTGTCGTTATACAGTAAGTGCCGCTGTGTTTAACATTAACATTTGATATTTTACACATTTAATTTCTGTTCTGCTGTGTGGTCCTTAGGGAACAGAGCGCTAGTGCTACATGAGAGAGACAAAGTATTGATCAGCTAACATTTCAGCTACATTTATGTATGTCGCAAAATTAATGAAAATGCCAGACAAAAATGTCAGAGTGCACAAAAAGGTAGAATTTAAATTTGGTAGTTTAATGAAAAGTTTAAGATGTGCATTATCAAAAATGTCCTCCGCCTTTAAAGTATAATTCCTAACAGAATAAGCAGAGGGAGACACATATTTTACTTAGAGGAACAATGAACATGAGCGATGAAGGGATGTCAACTTCTTAAAGTACCTTGGGCTTCAAAACAGCATGTTTGGATGCTTAACTGTTACTCATAAAATCCATTTGTTTCTGTTCCTGTTTGGAGAACTGTTGGCTTTACACTTCTGTACTGGCCAGCCTACGAACTTAGCTCGCTGTGAAGATTCTCCCCTTTGGGTTTGCCTTGGTCTCCGTGTGTTCCTTTTGTGTAAAAACGAAGAATTCCCTCGACAGCAATGCATGCAGGCCACTCTGGTTCAATACTCGTCCCTTTCTAGGTCCTTTTCAAATGCTTGGTTTCCTTTTCTTCCAAGATAATTTGTACTCCACCTTCATTCAGTTGCCATTTTAGTAAAGGATCACACACGGGACAACAGCTACACTCAGAAAAGCTGGGCCATTATGCAGGAAAAGAGAAAAAATAGATGATGTATGCAAAGAATGACATGAGGCAGCTCTGTGTAGTCAAATGATTGGGGAAAAATGGGAGAAGCACCAGCCAGGGAGGAGGAACTGAACTTGCAGAGAAGGGGATATAATACCAGGATCTGGGGACAATGGGTGCTGGAAGGTGCCTTATCAAGTACTTCCTGTATATGGAAAGCTGCTGCTGTTAAATAACATATGGATTTTTCGAATCGTTTTTACCAACAGAAAAGATATTTTTAAGTGGCCTTCATGTTCAAGGACTCAAAAGGGAGTGTTGCTTAAGAAAAGATTTCAGCGTGAAACAAAGGCTAGTCTATGTCACCTGTAATTCAAGCCAGCATTCATATTACTGAACAATATAGAGTGATTGTACTGGACATATGGAATTTAAATTTAAGTTGCCAGCAGAAGCATCTATTTTTAAAATTTAAGAGACATCTAATAATATCACACAATAAAATTATGCTTCAAATCGATGGCAATTTTCAAATGATTTTTATCAATGCTTGTTTTTTTTTTCTGTGCTAGCAGAAAGCTTAAAAGTTTACCAGGTGTAATTTTTGTTACTTTCCATACAAAATCCTTTGTAAGGGATCCCTTAAATCAAAGAAAAAGAGTTTCGATAGACTGATCTATAATGAGCGGTACTATTCTTTGTTCTTAAATCTTCCTAAAATTGTGAAAATTCAAACTTTTAGATTCTTTCTTCTATCCTCTTATGATTTTCCCTGACATAAACACTAAGTTTACTAAACAATTCTTCCAATTTAATTGATCCATGTATTTTTTACATAAAACATTCTCATCACAAATGGTATATAGAATATCATCTATTTAGAAGAAACCTGCTGAGTTGCCTAAAATTACTATTACAAAATCAGAGAACATTGGCAGTTAAAAAAATTCATATGTTGGGGCCGGAGCGATAGCCCAGCAGGTAGGACATTTGCCTTGCCGGCCAGGGTTCAATCCCTGGCATCCCATATGGTCCCCCCAAGCACCGCCAGGAGTAATTCCTGAGCATTGCCGGGTATGACCCAAAAAAAAAAAAAAAAAAAAAAATTCATATGCTATAAATTTATTTTCAGTAAATCTTGTGCCCAACTTAATGAACATGCTGTGCTTCAAGTTGACACTTAAAGTACATATTTTCCTGCACATTTATTTGCAATCCAAGAAAGAAAACATTTTCAAACATTGACCAGTGAAAGCATTAGATTTTCTTCAATGGTTCCCTTCATAGAGCATTGCATGTAAATTCTTGCAGTTGCATAACATTCAGTTCATAATTTAGAGGTGACTTTTCAGAATGATCACGATTAGTAAAAATCAGCCCTGAGTCTTAAGCAATGTAGTGAATCAGATATCAATGGATCACAACAATTTGACTAGATTCCTTTCATCTTTCCTAAGGTGTGATGCTTTAGTTTGTAGGCCTAATTGAGTGTTTCATCTTTGGGTTTTGGGTTTTTCCTTTGTAGTCATTATAGTATATAAATGTAACCCTTCTTCATATCAGTGCCTAGTTCTCTTTATATAGTAACAGGGTCTTATTATGTTTATTTTAGTTCATGTCAGCAAAAGGGTCTCCTGCACTCTGAAGTAATATAATTACATAAGCCACAGAGTTTCCTGGTCTCTAGAAAACTTATGTCTCCTAAGTTTTCATTTGTACTCACAGTAAGCAGAGTGTCACCCTTTGAGCACATCATACAGTTTTCCTATTTTCTCAACCCTTCATGCTTTGTTCTCTAACTCAGAGTAATAGGACTCTATTATTATTTTTCTTTTTTGTTTCCTCATAATCACTTGATCACTTGATATCCCATTATTTATCGATTTGCCCGAGCGGCGCCAGTAATGCTTCCATTTGACCCTATCACGTGCCAGTGTAGCCCAATGGCATCTGTCTGTTTTGGGGGATATTGAGAGCTTGAATTTTTGTTTAGGGTCCTGATAAGGAAGTCTGACCTTCTTGCAGGTGGGCAGCCATGCGATCTCTTGGTGTCCCATGGGATTTAGTTGGTAACGGCTCTAGTCCAACAGTTGTCTCCAGATCGCATTATATGACCAGCCCATCTGATTTGCGATGTTCTGGCAGATGAGACAGCATCCTTGATTTTAGAATAGCGATGGAGGTAGGAACTCCGGATTCCCTCTCTCACTTGAGGTGTGATATTCCAAGCATGGCTCTTCGATTCCTCTTTGGGAGACCGGAATGGTATTCTCATCCTGCTTTCCTAAGGCCCAGGTCTCTGAGGCATATGTCAATGCAGGGAGAACAGTGGAGTCAAAGAGGTGTGCCCATAGCCAGAGGTTCTTTGTTCTTTTGACTATTGTTTCGATGTTTTTTGAAGACAGTCCATGCTGCTCTTTTCCTCCCTGCGCAACTCAGGTTTCAAGTCGTTCATCATGTTGACTTCTCAACTAGGTACACATAGCTGTTGCATTCAGAGATGTTTGTTCCATTGAGTGTGAATGGGGCCTCTGGAACTAGTTCATTTCTCATGAACATAGTTTTGTTGAGATTCAGCTGTAGACCTATCCTTCCACATTCTCGGTGAAAGTCTGCCAGCATTTGTGCCGCTTGTCTGATGTTTGGTGTTATTAGAACAATGTCATCAGCGAAGCGTAGGTGGTATAGTTGCCTGCCATCTATCTTCACTCCTATTCCTTCCCATTCTAATTGTCGCATGATGATTTCGAGGGTGGCACTGAAGAGTTTTGGTGAAATGGTACCACCCTGCCGAACCTCTCTTTTGACTTTGATGATCACTTCCCTGTAGACTGGTGAGATCCTAGTGGTGAAATCGTGATATAGAAAATAAAATTGTATGCATCTTTTAAGGCATACTGCTGCTGTGCTATTTTACAATCAAATATGAACCACAAATGGCACAAACCTAACTGTAATACTGAATTAGCTTCTTATGAACCTAATTGTTCATGCAATGAGAGTTAGGGTTGACCACAATATGTAAGAGAAGGAAAAGAGAGAGAGGGAGAAAGAAAAAGAGATAAAGAACCTGCCATGGAGGCAGGCTTTGGGAGGAGAGGGAATTGGGGACATTGGTGGTGGGAAATGGGCACTGGTAGAGGGCAGGGTGCTGGAACACTATGTGACCAAAACCTCTAAACATGAACAACGTTGTAATTGTATATTTCATGGTGGTATAATAAAATATTTGAAAAAAAAGAAAGTTAGGGTTGAGTCCTTGGAGGACCTCCTCTGCCTTAGGGTTGTCACCTGGCTGTCCAGCTGCTGTCCCTTGTCACCTCAGGCAGTCTCCTTGCATTCAGACTATTTCAGTCTGTTCTTCAATCTGAACTTGAGATTGTTTCAGTCTCCACATCATTATAAGATTTCTTAAAAATAGGTTTTGTGGTTCATATTTTCCATCACACTTTAATTAAGGATCAAAAATTATGAAATCAAAGATGTCTCACTGTCTGTCCTAAGATTCCTACACCAACTACCTTCCAGCTTCAGTTTGAATTGTCAGGGATATACGTTCTGAACAAAATGAGAAGCCATATTTCATTGCAAAATATTTTACAAAGGAAATGTTTTGAAATAAAAAATGTTTGCATGAAATGATAGAAATGGAATTTAGTAAAATTTTATAAAGATCAGTAACTTCTGAAACATGGGCAATTGTAACAGAGATGTAGTGATTTATGTGCTTTAGTCAATAGCACCACTGATTGTCCTGCCTTTTTTAAGCAGGTTCCAGCAAAGACAGGACTTGAGCACTTTCTCTTGCTCCCTTTTTCTTATTTTGACCAGTTATAAAGGCAAACCTTTGGATTAGGTGTAAGTTGGAGTTAATTTCTCAAATGAGATGCTAACCTGATGTACAGTTATTAGGTTTTTGTTGACCCTTCCAAGCCTGTCGTTGCCACATTTTAAATTTAAAATTGAGGATAGCGGCAGCAGTCACATGTGGTCTGTGAATTACCACTCTCTGTCTTCTAGTGATTTCTTTGCTAAGATGACAGAGGTCGAAATCTCAGCAGGTGTTAGTAACACTAGAGATGAGTCACAGAGTGAAGTTGAAAGAGAGACCATTTTTTTTGTTCCAAACAGTCATTAGGTATTGACTCAAAGAGGGGCGTGAAAGAGATCAGAGAAAAGCTAAAATGTAAGAAAAGCTTGAGATTATATAGAAGTATAAACAGACACCTAGATAAAATTAAGGCCAACCCTCATTTTTAAGATGGAATGAAATATTTTAAACTAAAAAGTTGACTTTTAATTTTCATTAAATCAGAGCTTCCTAATGTTTCCATATTTATTCCCCTAAAGGAAAAAACTGCCATTTAATTTAATGGCCTATTGACATACTAGGAAATAAGATGTAAGGAAGGGTGAGTTTTGGTGGACCTCAGTAATTTGATTATTTAATAATTTATATTAAAATAAGTTTATTAAAAATAATAAAATTTTCTTTTCCTTCCCAAGAACCAGTTTTTGCTGCCATGGGTGCCATGTTGCTCCCTTTGGCACTGCATATACTAACAGAGATGAAATGTGAAGTGAACTATGTTTGCTTTCATTCCATTGGTGGTAAAGTCTACTTTGGATGCTCAGTAGCTTGAATACAATGCAAATTGTTTCAATGGATATTGGAGAAAGAGAATGTGTTTTTATCTAGGAAAATTGTTTATTATATTTGAGTTCGGTTAAAGGAAATATTTTATTTGTTTTTTATAGAGACTTAGATGCCATTGGGCTACATTGGCACATGATAAGGTCCAATGGAAATGTTACTGGCTCCCGCTCGAGCAAATCGATGAATAACGGGATACAAGTGATCAAGTGATAGAGACTTAAATTATATTTTTCCCTATGAAAATCCCAGGGAAACTTTTTCTTCTCTATGATGATGCAAAAAATTGTCATGCTTCACCAAAATGGGGGCATGGGGTGAATGTTAATTCTGACCCTTCGTTATGAGGACTTTGTTCACATATTGCACCATATTTAAGGCAATAGATAATCTTCACATACTTAAATGAATATTATTGTGTCAGAAATGCGTAAGCGTACATCGTTAAGCTTGATTACCTTTTGGATCTCATTGTAAAAGTAAGATCACTATATCACTGTCTTCCCATTCATCATCGATTTGCTCGAGAGTGGGCACCAGTAACATCTCCATATGACCTGTCTCACGCAAGTAGAGCCCAAGGGCATCTGCTTGCTCCAGGAACATAAAAAGCCTCAAACCTATTCCATCAGGTCATGGAAATGAGGTCTATAATTGTTGCTGGTATTTGGGATATCAAATATGACACAGGTAGCTTGCCAGGCTCTGCCGTGCGGGCAGCATACTCTTGTACTCATCTCAAAATCCAGCATTTATTGATGAGCCTGGCTGTGATAGGCTGGTCTGCTGGGTGGAGTTCTGATGAGAGGGAAGTCCGGATGTGGAAAATGGAGGCCCTCATGGAGTCGGGGTCGTCTGGAGTTAAATAAACTGGAGTTATTTAAATATGTGTTACATTTTGAAGTATTTGTAAAGCTTTGTCTGTTATTCAAAAAATTGATTCCAAAATGGAAAATTGAAATAGCTGAGTTCTGGGGCTTGAGAGCTAGTGTAGCAGACAGGGAGCTGCATGAAAATTTATCCAGCTCTTCATAGTTAAAATTTTTAAATAATTTCCATTTGTCAATAGTATGTAAATATGTGGTTTATAGTCCACTTACCTATATATAACTGTTCCTGTGATGTTTTCCATAATTAGCATTAACACATAAGTTCCTGCCAACCAGATGTCAGGCAGTGTTTACATGTCTGAAAGAATGTAGTGTCCTGTTTTAGGTCATAGAATGCTGGTGGGCTGAACAATATTTCCCTTAGTCAAGTACATAAATCCTTTGGATTTAATTGAAATAATAGATTACCAAGACTAAAAGTTGTCCATTAATTATCCATGATTTAATAAACTGGAGTTATTTAAATATGTGTTACATTTTGAAGTATTTGTAAAGCTTTGTCTGTTACTCAAAAAATTGATTCCAAAATGGAAAATTGAAATAGCTGAGTTCTGGGGCTTGAGAGCTAGTGTAGCAGACAGGGAGCTTGCCTTGGACATGACCAACCTGAGTTCAATTCCTGGCACCTATGAACCCCACTCACACCTGCAGTCATTTCTGAGTATAGAGCCAGGAGCAACCCCTGAGCATCACTGGGTGTGACTCTAAAACAAGACAAAACAAAGAGAGTAGAGTTTATTTTCTAATTAGGTAGCAATGTGGACAATTTATTTATTTAAAGTATTTTAAATGGAGTTTAGATCTTCTGTGCAAGAACCTATTGCTTGTCTCAGTGTAATTCCAGGCAGGTATCTATTGAAGACCTCAACCTAGGTGAAGGCTGCAATGTGTACTGTTTTCTCATTTTTTAAAAGTCTCAGACTATGAAATTCTTTATAAATCTAAATATGGTTTTACGCAATTAGTTAAGACTAAACACTTTTCATATGAGTTCCCAACCTTCAAAAAACAGTATCTACTTTGTAAGACCATTGCATCGATTTTGGGACACATTTCCCCATAGCAGCAATGCTCTAGAAAGTGGGGAGGGGGGGAAATGAACCAGAAAATAAAAAACACTCACAAAACCTATCAACTCCTAGAGTATTAGCTCTAAAATGGAAATACCACGTGTGAAAGGATATTCACATATATATGTGTATATATACCACTATATTATATTAATATATTGTATATATCAATATATTGATATATTATATATTAATAATATATGTGTATATATGTTAAAGAATATATATATTCAAAAATTGATACTTTGGATTCCAGAATCATATTTATCTCACCTTGGCTTGAGAACATAGCATCTTCCTAAGACACACGAAAGAGATCTACAAAGGTAGGTAAACTGCTTTGAGGGACAGAGATAAAGCAGTAGACTGTTGCATTTGGAAGTGAACATAGAGATCATTTTACCTTAGAGGAAATTAATAGTCTAAGACTCCTCTGAGAGGCCAGTTCTCCTCCCCAATAACCAATAATGGATGCTTCAAAGAGAGCAACATTGAGAAGCTGAAATTAACAGAGAAACAGACAGAGACTGAAAGGTACAGAGACATCAGTCTCTATTTTGAAGCTTGTAAATCAAATTGACCTTAAACAAGGAAAACCTAGAGTCTGGCATTATCCTGGAGTGTTCTGAGTGTATACATTTGGGTATCTGATCCTCAGTATATCCTCTTAAGAGATGTTTTGATCGGAAGACCAAAATTGACTACTTGAGATAATAATTCTGTACTTGCTTTGCTTAGTATTTATTATTCCTGCAGTTTAAGTAATAAGAATTTACCTTATGTTTTGATGAACATTTCTGTTTAGTTGAGGTCATATCGCAATAAAACTCCTGTAACAATGCGTGGAGGTGTTGTGTGCATTGTATACTAAAGAATTTTGTTTTGTTTTGGGAAATTTTGTTTTGTTTTGGGCACAGTACCTGGTGTGGTATTTAGAGACTGTTCTGACTCGGCTTAGGACTTGCTCCCAATAGTGTTTGGAGGACTGTGATGTGCTAGAAGTCAAACTGGAGACTCTTCTGGGCAAAGCATGTGTCCAGTTCATTGAGGTATCTCCTTGATGCCAGACAAAGAACTGTTAAAAGTCATTGTGTGTTTGAGTGTGGTACATTTTTATATAGTAAAGAAATATTATTTGATCTCTGGGTAGCATAAATTGCCTATTTCCCAAAGTAAATTATAGACACATTAATAGTTTACTTCCCAGGTTTAATTTTTTTTTCACTGAGTTGCTTAAACAATTTAGATCCTCTATATTGATCCATTTAATGTAATGGTAGCTAAATGAGTCTATCCATGGGCCTGAATTTTAACATTACATTAAATAAATGCCTGGTTGGTGGAGAAGTAGATCTTAAGAATTATTTTGAGAAACTGATGATTCAATATCATTATATTGCTCTCATCCTAAATTTTCTTTAAGTCATATATACTTATTTTTCTAGCTTATAATAATCTCATAGAGTAGCATGTATTTTTACAAAGTGGTCCAAATTCTGAGATAAACGTGAGCATATTTTGACATGCTGTTAGAATTTATAGGATGTTACCTGCCTCATTTTATACATTTGAGATATACTGCTAATGAATTTGGTATAACAACTTATTGTTACTGGACTTGCTGTAATTAAGAAAGCTAAATTTAGTCATCTATACCATTATAGGCTTTGGAGTCCTTCTGTAGAAGGGCATATAGGTTTAAATAATGTTCATAGCCAGAACAACACAGGTTTGTTTTTCTTTGAACTTTGTAGCCTTTTCAAACTATTAAAACATAATTTAAAATTATTTTTTAAAATATTCTGTATTGAACTTACAAAAGGCAGATATGTCACAAAGAAAAATGTTTCATCATCTTCTCTGAAAATGCATGACTTTCTCCAAAAATATACTAGAGACATGTTTAATTGAACCTGGGTTTTATCTCTAATTGACTAGAATGTTTAACCTAAGTTTAAGGAACTAGGAAATAAAATAGATTGTAAACTGAAAAATGCCATTTGTCAGTATTTTTAATCCATTACTGCAACCATTGACAAGAAATAAATTCAGACTGTTCTGCTTGAGATGCATTGAAATGCCATTAGCAGATCTTCCCCCGTTTTCATGCACACTCAATAAAGCTGTGTTCAGTGACTGACTCAGCTGACTCCAGTAGCAAAACTTGAAGTTAAAGCTGTAATATTGTAACAGAAACCCCCAACAGTAGTATCAGATGAAGCTGAGCATAAATGTAGTATATCAGACATCATAAAAGGGTGAATGTGGGCCACATTTATGCCCTCCTCTATCTACTATGAGATTCATACATAAGATTCACACTCATTATTCTCGTCATCTTAATGAGATCAGTGTGGAAACATTTCTCTCCTTTCCCTCTTGCCTGTCATGAGCAGGGCACTCCATTATTCCTCCTTTCTCTCTCTACTTTTAAGAGACCAGTTATATTTTCTTGGAAGGGCAGAAATGTTAACTGGTTACTGCAGGTAGCCCCAGAGTATCACATATAAAGATTTGGAACTTAAGATTTCGACCATAGTGTTCGTCTCTCTCTTGCTCTCACTGCCTTTCTTCCACAGGCCACTCCTCTGACCCACATCAGCCCTCATACCTGCTCTTTGATTTTCCCTCAGACTTGTATCATCTGCCACATTTCCCTCAGGGGTGTCATTGGGAAAAAAAGGGCAAAGATAATTTCTCCAGGTAAAGGAAGATAGGGTACCCAAGTATTTCCTCTAAATGCTATTTTCCTTCTCATTGGGTCTGTTGGCCTAATTAATTGGCAATCATCCTAAACCAAATCTGAATGCTATGTCAAATCTTGAGCTGAAAGGTAAAATGATCAAGAGACCAATGTTTAATTCTTTCTATCCTGAAATAAAATTTCAGATCTATCAAGAAGCAATCACTATTCATAACTAAAACTGCTAGGGCATATTTTTTATAATCTGCTTAGATTATGACTTTTTTTCATTTTTAAGAAGAAGATGGAAGGAACTTATGGAAACATCATTTAAGTCATCCAGTATGACTGGATGATATTATTTGCATTATAACCATGCTGTTTTGGGTTCGACTTTTTCTGTAGAGGAATATGTGCATTAGAAGATTCTGTTGAAAATGATTGAAGAATTTTAAAGTAGGCATTTTTAATATTTGCTGCCCTCCTAATTATAACTTGTTTAATGCACCACTGTTAGCAGAGGGATTATGAGTTAATAAAAATGTCATAATATTAGTGAATAAGATCCTATATAATTTTCCTAGGTAATGATTAAAAGCATGAGGCTATATTAACAATATTCTTAGTGTACAATCCTTAACTGTATTTGATCTTCATCCTTTAGAAACTAATTTTAGGCTGAAATTCAGTAATAAAATATTTGAGGGATTTAGTTAAGCTAGTTAATGTAAACTTCTCAGGTGCATGAATCTTTTCTAATGATTTGTATTATTATACTGCTTTTCTATCTTAAAATCAGCCTGAAAGTTTTAAATATTAGCTTAACATTTGCCAGAACAATGCGATTGAGATACATAAGGAACTCATTTACCTCATTACAAACTCTGTTAAAACAGTCAAAAAATAAAAATTAATAATCCATTAGGCCATTGTTATGTAATGTTTTCTGTTTGCATTGATAAATAGGTTTTGTTTTTATCTGTCTTTTAAAATAATGCTTTTCTGGCTTTATTCTGTTACTGCAGCAGGCTGTTGGTATGTATCTTTATACCATCAGAATGAATGAGATATATCTGTATAAATTATTGATTCACTTGAGCCTACCTCTGTAATTCAGAGCTGAAAACTCTGGCAGCTTATCTAATAGAATGATATAACGAGGAGACTGAAGTTACCTACCACAGCAACAATTGCCAGTTGGGGGTCAAATGCCCTTTACCTTTATACCTGAACACCTGCAAATTGAGCTGTATCCCATTCAGAATTTTAAGAAGAGGTCCATTGTCACAGGAAGTAGAGTTTGTTTCTTGGAGAAAATTATGCCAGTTCCAGTTCTGAATGAAAGACAAGGCTTTTATTACTCAAGGGATATTAAGGCTGACTGCTTTTTTTGAGAAAACAAATTTGCTGTAACTTTATCTGTAATTTAGTCCTGAATGGGTGCAAATAGACTGCACATTGTATGGCGCAGAAAGGAGAAAATAGGGGTTTGTTAAAACCATACAAGGGCTATGTAACCATTATATTTCCGAGGGAAGTCTTATCGGGTTGCAGGTTATAAGGAGGAATATTTTGGTTACAGCCTTAGCATCCAACACCTGTTTTGACTTTTTGGCTTAGAATGACATTACAAAAAATAAAAGATTTTTATCTAAAATTGTGAATGATGAAATACCCATCTCTGAAAGAAAGTTGCTGTAAACAGGCTGTCTTTGACTTAGAAATTGGCCCTATCCAGAAACTTTAGATATTACTATCATTACTCTTCATGAAGTTGAATGCTCATCTGGGTATGTTGACATTTCACTTTTATAAGAACATTGTAGTCATAGCTTTGTATGCCCTTCCCAATTAAAAGTAAGTCCTATGCAATGTTTTTACAATAGTTGGATTCAAGCTTTGTTAAGACTCAGACAAGATGAATGTTTTGAGTAAGGGAGAAGAAAAGGCATAGTTAGCCTTTGAGCCTGCTAGCCACTCAGTGTGAGAGCTAATGGAATGTATGATATTTGGAGAAACTCTCCCCTCAAATTTGCCACCCATTCTTTAATCAGCAAGCTTAGTAGTTGTCATAGAAACTCTGATTTTTACAGTGTTAGAGTTATCACCAGACCAGGCAATCAAACATCTTAGTCATATACTTGTTCCAAGCTCCAAACTGGTCAATTAGCACATTTTCTATTAAAAACTTAGCTGCAGTAGGCCTTTATTAGCTTGCAATTGCTGTGATTCAAATAGTTACTCAATTATCTCCATTCTCCAACCTCTATTTCACCTTCAGAGTTCAGCTAGGAATATGCCAAGAACATATAGATGTCTTATTTCAAGCAAAATTCATGACCTAGACTTCACACAGCCATTAGATGTTAATTCAGACTTTAATGCTTAATTTTCTTATATATATGTAAGGCCTTTGGATCTTCACGTTTCTGTTTATTTCAGAGATTCTAGTGTTTCTTCACTGAATAAGTGAAAGAAGTAGCCCACTGTGCTACATGTTTTGGGTGTGAGTAGCCCCCTACTTTTTAGTACATTATTCTGTCTTTCACCATTTTCCAGTAGAAACCCATGTGGGACCCACATTATCCCAAGAATACTCTTTATTCTCTGCATTGTGGTCATTGTCACTCTCTGCAATGTTGTAGATCACTGAAACTTGCCCGAGCCTTGTACCATCTGATCGTCAAATCTGTATCTAGGGTGGGAATAGGGCCATCACTACATAACATATGTACCTTTTTGTCTCTACCTTCGCAAAGTCGTATTTTCTTGTACATCCAAGTTCTTATTTATAATCAAGTGTAAAGGACTATAAACTAGGCTATCAGCAGGTAGAATACTGGAGTAACCTCCAGGTAATAGATAAAACCCTGTTGAAACTTTCTGCCAAGCCACTCACAGGAATGTTTGAAGTTGGTGAGAATTGTACTCTTTCTTTACTGTGAAATCATAAATATAAAAGAATTTGTCTTAAAACTTTCCTGAGTTTGATTGCATCAATGTGCTTTTTTTTTCTGTATACTATAAGATCAGCAAATGCAGGCAACCTTAGAATAACTATAACAAAGCTTGGGTAGCTTGAAAAAAACACAGGGTTTGGGGCCAGAGAGATAGTTTATTAGGTAGGGCTCTTGTTGTGCAACTGGTGGGCTCTTGTCTTGCCTGTGGCCGAACTGGCTTTGATTACCAGCATCCCACTGTGGTCCCCTGAGCCCTACCAGGAGTGATTTCCTAGTGCAGAGTCAGAACTAACAACTGAGCATTACTGGGTGTGGTCCAAAAACAAATTTTAAAAACCTTCAGGGTTCAAATTTGCCTGAAGCCTCATAGTTACACATTTGTAGCCTTCTTAAGGCACAAGAAGAGACAGGATAGAATCATAGCCTAACTGAAGTTCCTGCTCACTGTGGTTCTTTGGGACTTGGTAGGTTCCTTTCTGCACCCATCCCCTGAAGACTGGGCCTTTGCGATTTAAATTTGTAAATTGGATTCAATGGTAAGAATATAAATTGTTTCAGGGGATGACAGATTACACATCTGGTTTCTTCTTTCTTCAACCCCTCTGTTCACCTTTATAACAATTTTTTTCAAAAGTAATGTGGTTTAAAAATCATTTAAAGTTGCCTAACATAAATGATAAAATCAAATATTGGATTCACAAACAATAGCCTTTATTGGTTTTGTGACAAGTGATCCATCTTTTTACATTAGTGCAGCTTTCTGAACCAGATTACTTTTCATAATTGATAATTTGTGAGTCATATATTTGTTATCTGTTCTTTTATGGCTTTGAAAATAGTGAATGATGCCAAAGATCATCATGCTTTTATAAAGAAAATTATTTTAGTGTAGTTTATTGGCTGGCATTTTCTGAAAGTATGTTACCAATAAGTTTTGCAGAGAATGTAACAAAGATAAAAGTAACATTCTTTGCTATAAAAAGGACCTGATGGATCTAGAATTCATATTTATAATGTAAATTTAGTTTTAGAATTCATTCATGTTTATCATGATAACAATAACAATACATAAGCAAGAAAAATATTAAATATATTCTACAAGCTAAGAAATAGTTATTTTGTTACCTAGTTGGTATTTTCCCAATACATAATTCATGTTAATACAATACACAGACAACTAACTAGATTTCCTCTCTAAGAGCGGTACAATTATTCCAACAAAATAATGACACTTTCTTGCAATCCATAATTTTAGTTAACTTTGATAGACTACCTTAGATTAAGTGTCCACCAAATATAATACAATTGTTCTTATTTAGTTTTGTGTTTTGTTTGCAAAGGCTTTTAAATGAACCAAGAAAATCCTTATTCTTTATTATAGTTTATAATTTTATTATGGTAGAATCAGAGCTCTGTGTATAAATTTATCCTAGGTAATTAACAATAAGGCTTTTATAAAATTGTTTTGCCTCGAAGGAAAAATTTTAAGCTTTTCTTCCCTTTAATTTATAATGCTCTTACACATTTTCACTAATTCTGTTTATATTGTGCTGACCAACAAAGTATGAATCAGTTGGAAAACAAAACCAAAGAAACAAAAACTCTGATTTACAGAGGACTGTGTGAGAAAGAAAAATATTGTTAGATGAATAAAATAAACATTTTATAGAGAATTTGCTACAAATCTGCTTCTAAAAAATATGGTTCATTCTCAGTCTATTAAAATTTCTCTTAATAACGGAATCACAGAAAACTATTTTTAAAATAAACATATCTACTTAATTGAAATAAAATTGAGATCATAAAATTAATTGCATAATTATATTATTACTATCTGCAAATATATACATACTTAAACAAATATGTATGGCTGGTGCAGTGCGTTGGTGAGCTGAGACGTGGGAAGCAGGCTTATTCTTCATGTGGATGACTCTGCATGTAGCATGGTGAAGAGTAAAGGGTGCTGATCTATGGTCACATTTGGTTGTGGGTTGTGATGATTCTTCTGCTGTTTTTTCTTTCCCACAGTAATTGAAAATACATAGGCACATAATGCAGACACCGTGTATAAAGCATTTGCTATTTGGAACATTAATAGTAGGGGAAATAACACTTCGTGAGTAAATATTTTTATCACTTGCACTTTCAAAGTCACAGATTCTATTGTACGATTACATTTGCAATACTTATTAGCTTAAAATTTATACTTCTGGGCAGAAATACTTAACAACATACAGTTGTCTATAAATCAGAATAAATGAGTATTTATTACTAATACTTTGACTTTTCTTTGATAATTTTGCATTATTTGAATTCTTTTTAACTTAATTTCCCTTAGATTATTACTTCTAAATATTTCAGGGGTCCATTTTAATTAAAAAGTTGTAATATTTGAACATGACTTTTATTACTTAGCTTTTTGTTATTCCGCATTTCATTATTGAACACTGATGAAGAAAAGTGTTCTTTTTCTTACTCAACCTGGAATATATTCTAAATTGAGTTTAAATCAGGATGGGAGCAACATTTTCATCAAATGGATGAACAGAATGTATGAACTATATAAATAGCAGTCTTAAAGAAAGACAACCTTCATTTGCGCATATCTTAGAAAATGTTGACACTGTTATTTAGCATCCACAGCAGTGAGAGAGAATATTCACTTTACCTTTCAGATGTTTCATTGGCCTCGTTTGTGGCATGTGCAGCTATATGTTTATTTGTGCATATGGAGTGACAGATTGTTGATGTGTTTTTACCATAATATATTATTCAGTTTTGAAATCTACTCTCTTTACGGTCGGAATTTCTTTATAGTTAAAGGGAAAATGCATTTCTAATAATATGTCCTATAGTTTGTAAAGATTTGTACTTTACAAACCATTTTTATATTTCAGAAAATATGACATGGAAATGACGGAGGTGTCTATACCAGTTTTATATACTTTGCCATTAAAAATGAAATTCTTTTATTGCAAAGTAATAGTTCTATTATATTAATAAAGCTATGTAGATTTAGGGAATAGGTAATAGAAATTGTTTTTCCCTCCCCTTCCTCCTCATGAGATTTTCCCCAAAACCTGGAAACTAATTTCAAGTTCTGTGATTGATTGCTTTCCAAAAAGATTAAAAGTATTGATATAGCTTCTACATAGGATCTATAGAAAAAATAATGTGTTTGAAGCTATTAAAGTACCTTATTGAAAAGAATGATTTTCCCATGGAAAAAGCAATGTAGCTTTTTGGAAAAAAAAAAAGGAACTGCCAAAAGAAAAAAAAGGAACTGATAGAAAACTCTAAAACAAGATTATTTAAAAAAAAACAATTCATACATATTCTAATGTCTATGATGTGATCCTCACACACCTGGGTTTATTGACTGGAGGCTGGGTAAATTTCTCGCCATTGTAAAAACATTGTTTACTGTCTTTTCCTCCTCCACCGTAATTGACTTGCTGTGTCGTTCTGCAGTTTGGCCTGTAGGTAGCAATCTTGTACCATCAAAGCTCTGCATTTACTCACTAGTCTGGAAAAGCTTACACCGTGGTCTACTCAATGTAAGCAGTGTTATTTGCATAAATTCCAGACTTTGATGATGGTCTGTGGCTTGCTGCTGATTTATGCAGTTGTTTGGCCTTAAGTTCACAGTTTTGCTCGGGAGGTGACTTTACTTTGCATGTTGACCTCATGTAGGTGGATGACTGCTGAATGGTAGGGTACATAACCTGGAGTCTTAAAAATCACGAGGCTCTAGTCCGAAATATGATGTTTCACTCTCATACAGTCCTTCAAATGAAAAAAAAAGGAAACCTGTAAGATTAAAATGTAATATAAAGGGTTGGAATGATATTACAGGAGGTAGGGAGTTTGCCTTGCAGGTGGCCAACTGGCTTCAATCCTTAGCACCCTATATGGTCCCCTGAGCCCTCCAGGAGAAATTCCTGAGTGCACAGCCAGGAGTAAGCCCTGAGCACAGCCAGGTATGGCTCAAAAAACACACACACACACACACACACACACACACACACACACACAGTAGTTTAGTACTAATGGCTCAAAGAGTATTCATTAAGAAATAAAAATTTAAAAAAACCCACAAGCGTAAAGACTTCTGATGAAGTCAGGCTGCCTCACATTTTGACATTTGCTGTTAGCATCTCAGAACCCTTACCAATTTAAAGCTGTTTAATTTTATTTCTATTTGGAAGAGCTGAGAGCTCAAAGGGCCGACACTATTGTGACTTGTTACGCTTACACAAATACCAAGTGCTATTACATTTCTGATTTCTAAATGGCAAAGAAGATCATTTCTTTCCTCTCTTCTTGGCTATTTCTTGGAATAATTGACAGCAGCGTATTAATCCACACAGTTGCAGAGCATATGTCCCATACCAAAGTGCACCTTTATTTCTAATTCACAGTTGAAACAGTACATGATGTTTTTAGAGGCCTAACTTTTGATTTAGTGCAGAAAGATAATACTCTTGTTAACAAGTCCATATGAAAGACTCTGTTCATCATGCCTCCTTTCCTTCCTCTCATTGGCTGAGTGCCCACTTAGTGTCCAGACTGTTCTAGATGGAGATTCCTGTAAAAAGCATTCTTTTAATAAAATATCCTACTGAGGCACCAAAATGATAGTACCAATATGATAGTACTGGAGGGGGAGGTAGGGCCCTCTCCCTCCAGTAATGATCCCGGGTTCAGAGCCAGGGGTAAGCCCTGAGCACGGAGGGGTGTGGCTCACCCCTCCCTCAAAGTATTTTAAGAGAGAAGAATGAAACTAAATAATATTAAAATCTCATCAGTGTATTTTACTTTAAGGTAAAAGTTGCACCTAGAAATGTCCAAATCTAATGTTTTGGTGGAATTCAAAAAATTATGAAAACTTTTCATATGTATATTTCTTTGTTCTTAAGGGCCTCTGTGGATTTGGGATATTGGAACTAGATTCATATCAAGGATGCTTTGAACAAATTCTTTCTGAACGATTTTATTTGCTACATGACAAATCATTTTAGGTGGGAGTAAAAATGAAATCTTTGATTATCAGATTTATTAAGTCTAGTTGCATGTTGATTTTACTCAGATTTGGAGAGAGATTTAAATCATTAATCTAGTTTGCACTTTTTTGTTAAGTAAAATAGTTCTTAAGTAAAACTTACTTAGAAAGATGTGAGGCAGGAGGAAAAAAAAAGTGTGTATCCATGAAAGAACATGGGCTTCTCCAGTGTGGAATAAGCAAAGAGACACAGAAACAAGCAGGCAACATCTGTGTTAGAGGTAACACCTATGTTATCTGAGCATGCATGTTTAAATTCAGAAATGTTAGTTTTATTAGCAATAAATGTGGATCGTCCAACAGCCCTTCTCTCCATCTGCCACCAGCCTCCCGGATCAGGCTTAGGCTAGGATACCAGACAGGTGAAGGACCAGCGGTTTCAAGGTATCAGTCTTATCTGAGCTAAAAGAGGTCAACATTACAGATGAAAACACAAGAGTGGAAAAACAGGTGGTTGGCCAGGTGGGTTTGTGATCTTTTGCCATTACACTGCTTCTCATAGTTTCTGAATAATGGCAAGAAGCAACAGAGCTCCCTCTGTTACTAAAAAAACTGCAACATTCTCATATTGGGATGAGGTTTGACCTGAAGGGGTGATGAACTTGACCTTGGTAGGGATGGCATTTCCTTCTCTTTCTAATTTACCCACCCTGATATGTATACAGATACATACATACATACATTGCTGCCTCTAAATACAGTCAGTGGAGTTTTTTTTTAATCTGCAGCCGTCCCTGGGAGAGAGTATTCTCTGTCAGATCTCAAAGATCTCATTTCCAGATGAATAAAATAGTCACCTCTCAGACTGGCTCTAGCAAACAGCAGGAATTTGGACCTTTTGCTTCTTTTTCTCTCTTTTTTTTTTTTTTTTTGGCAGGCATTACAAAATCTTCATTAGAACAGAAGTGAGGAAGTGAGTTTTTCAAAGATTTAGAACCAGCACCACAGAGTAAAAACTCTTTTCTTTTAATAGAACATAAATTGGTACCCACTTTGTTGAGAAATAGGCTATCCTTGAATGTTTTAGTGAGAACATAAGAACAGGTATCATAGAACTTGTTATAACGCACTAGAAGTGCTTTCCAGCTTCTGGGGTCTGGTTAAACACAGGTTGAAAACCACCATCATCCAAGGCAAAGCATGGAGGTGATCTTGCTATGTGTCAGGGACCACATTTAAACAAGACTTTGCTAAAGGTCTTAAACTAAACAATGAAAAGGTCAGTTATCTAGTACATAGGGTTTCAAGTTTCATGTTGTGTCAGAATCCTCTGAAAGTCTCTTAACACACTAAAATCTAAACCCCAGGTTTCTGATATAGTGAGGTGGAAGTGAAACTCAAGTATTTGTATTTTAATTTTTAATTTTTTGTTTTGGGGGTAACTCCTGGCAATGACCAGGGCATACTCCTGGCTCTGCACTCAGAAAATACTCCCTTCAGTCTCAGGGGAATATATGGGATGCTGGGGATTGAACCTAGGTCAGCCGTGTAAGGAAAGCACCCTATCCACTGTACTATCACTTTGGCCCCAGTATTTGTATTTTAAAGAAGCTCAGAGCTGACTATGAAGATGGTGGACAAGGGGCCACACCTAAAGCATGATTATTGTACTACAGTTTACTTGAGTGAACACTTTTGGAATCACCTCTAGGTGCATTACAGCCACGTATGTGCACCCATGCATTCACATATACACAATGACCCCAGGTATGGTGAACAAAATTCAACAACCATCAAGTTATTCCTTTTGAGATCAGGACAAAAGAAACCAGTGCAGCCCCTTTGAAGAAAAGAATACATTGCACGGTTGAACTGCAATCAAGGGGTCCATAGTTTTGAAGAACTGAGAAAAGAACTTGCCGGGGTAGGAGGAGAAAGAAATAGTTCAGGTCCCATTTTTCAATCATCAGTGTAAAACCAACCCTATGAGTGAGCGGGGTTCAGAAAACTTTTTTACAGCTGACAGCTGGGGATTGCTCTTAAAACTGACATATTGATATTCAGCCCATTTTTCTCTTTCGGTTGCCTTCTACATGCTGCTCAGCCACCTTGACCCAGACAGAGGTTCATGCTCATGATACGTCCATCATAGACCTCTCAGAGTAGAGGCAGGTAGCTGAGAGAAGAAATAAAACCACAGTATCTGCATGGACACTGAAATATGTAAGAAAACAATTATTATCTCACTAACTCCTTTTCAGGAATGCAGAACAGAGCCTGGTCAGTTCTCAAACATCACTGACCATGTCAATAGGAGAATGTCCCAGGAGCTGCGTTTCAGGGGAGGATAATGTTTCATAGTCGCTTTTTGTGACTGGGGATCTGTTCTGTTTAGAATAGATGAGGTGTCACTGCTTTCACTTCATGAAAAAGCATCCTATTTTTGTGAGAACATACCTTTCTCTCAACCTAGTAATTATCCTATTTGCCTCATTCAGATAGGCTGGTGCCTTACTGCACATTCCCTAAACCCATTATTTCCTCTGCTGTGAAGTCTTGTTTTAAGCCATCTCTGACTTGCCCTTACATGACCCTTCTGAGCTTTTTGTATCTTCAGCTTTACTGTCAAAAATGTGTTTGTGCTCTTCTCTTCTTCTGCATAAACCACTCTAAAATGTATATAAGAAGGCACAACAGCCCCACAACTATATTTAACAATGGATTGTTTTTTAAAAAATATATTTAAAATAAACCCCCCATTAACCATTCTAATTTTTCCATCTTACCCTTATATTCTAGACCAAAGTTGGCAAACCTATTGTGTCTACATCACACAATTGCTGATGCTCTTTCTTTTAGCAGACCTTCTAAATTGATCACAGCATGTAATATTACATTTGAGGGCAGAAATGTGAACACACACGCAGCAGAGATATCAGAGCTCAACAAAACATATGAGAACCACCACCAATTAGCCATTTCTCAGCTTAGGTGTGCCTAGTTTTTTGCTGCTCCCTAATTCTTTTTAGGTCTCCCTGTCTTTCCTCCTGAATATGACTACAATAAAAATAGAGAAGTTACTATTGTTTGTTTCTCTACTGTATCCAGGATATGGTAGAGCTTTGTATACAGCTAATTTTCAGTGCCAACATAAGTTGAAGTTTAATTTGTAGGCCATTTAAACTTGATGGGAAAATATATGTTATAGAATTTTATCTATAGGTGTTATTCTTAAGAAGCAGTAACTTGACTAATATAAATCAAAAGAATTACCAGAACCAAGAATGATTTCTAGCTATTTTGGGAACAGGACAGCTATACTGAGAAGTAGATTCTTAATTCCAAACCAACCTCTCCCCTAAATTTCTTTCTATGCTACTGTATTTTTTGTTAGTAAACTCTTGTTTTTAAATTTTATTACACCACTTTAAGATATACAATTGCAAGATGCTCATGCTCGAGTTTTGGTTCTACAGTGTTCCAACACCCATCCCTCCACCCGAACCCATCTCCCATCGCCAATGTCCCCACCTCCCTCCCCCCATCCCACACCCCAACTACTTGTGGGGCTCTGTATATCTTTTCTCTCCTCTCTATCTCTCCCCTCCCTCCTACCTTTCCTACACATCATAGAATGCAGTACATTGAAGGATATAACTGTTTTCACTAGTTTGATGGACCATGCAGCCGCAAGTGGCTGCACAATTTGGGGCCTCATGATCAGCGTGCGGACAGCAAAAATGACAGCTAATGTGGTGGGCGAAGTCTCATCTGGCTGCTTTCAGGAACCCCCAGAGGTGATGGGTCCACTCCCAAAAACCATCTGTCCTCCTGGGGGGCCCCATGGTCATCTGAGCTAGGGGAGAGCCAAGTTCCAGTTCCCAGCTGCGTTTGAGGCTCTGCATGCTATGGCTAGTCACCCCAGGACAGCTCCTGGGCGGGGCTACCTGACTCAAGAAAAATGGAGAGGGGAAGGGGGGTGACCCCAGCGCCATCTGACGGATTCCCAGTGATTCCTGCTTCTGGGAGCTGTCTACCTGGGCTCGAACTTGTTTTGCTCTGTTAATGTGGTCTTGAGGTCAGCGTCCCTCCCGAGTGGGCTCTGATATGCTGCAGTGTCCAGACAGCTAAAATGGTGGCTAATGTAGTGGGCGAGTCTCATCTGGCTGCTTCCGGGACCCCCCAGAGGTGATGGGCCAACACCCAAAACCCATCTGTCCTCCTGGAGGCCCCCATGGTCGGCTGAGCCAGGGAGAGCCGGAGTTCCAGCTCCCCCAGCTGTGTCTGAGGCTCTGCATGCTATGGCTGGTCCAGTAAATTCTTTTATCAGGGCAAATAAAAATTGTAACTCTCTAAATTTTCACAAAGCCTTGCTTAATGGAGTTTGCTTTTAAGGGTGCTTTCTATATTTTCAATGATGTTTCAGTAGTAAAAAGCAGTTTCATACCTCTTCATTTTCTCAGTTGGGATATTTCACTGTCACGATGATTAGAGACATTCATAAGATAGCTCCAGAACATTCACTTTTGAAAAGGCAGGTTTTAAGTAGTTAGATTTGTTCTACCTACATCATATGCCCAAGATAATGTAATTAGAAGGAATTGATTGTGACCCCCTTTCCCTCAATGTTCCCCCTCAAACATAAGGCAATTAATAACTTTCCTTGAACTTGACATAAACCGAAAGAAAAAAAGAAGTAGACATAGAGAGGAAAAAGAAAAACTGGATTTTTTTTTAGATGATACAATTCATATCTTAACATCTAGTGCAAATGCAGAGTTTGTTTGCTTCTAAAGTAAAACATACTTTTTCTCATAGCCACACTCTATAGTCATTGCATGGAGTTTGGGTAATTTGAGGTGGGAGCAAAGTATTAATGAAGCAAAAATCTTTTTATTTTTCCCTGAAATACAGATAGTTTTATGCTAAGTTCCCAATGTGATGAAGGAAAAGAAAGACAGCAGTTTTAAATTTGTAGCTCTTTTTGCACTCTTATTTTCCCTTCTTTCCTCCTACATTTACACACACACACACACACACACACACACACACACACACACACACACACACACACACACACACACACACACACACACACACACACACACACACACACACACACACACACACACAC